>LDUD01000053.1:352394-370912 GCA_012184295.1 Dactylella cylindrospora
CGGCAGCAGGAGGAGGGGGTGGTGGAGCGGGAGCTGTGGCGGCAGCAAGGCCGGCAGCGGCTGCACCAAGGGCAGTGGCAGCGGGGAGAGTGGGCGCAGAAGGGGCAGGAGCGGGAGCGGCCTGGCCGTTTGGCTGGCCGTTCTGGTGAGTATTTCCGTTCATGCTGTCTCGATATAAGATTCCTAGGGGGCGAGTATCGATATATCTTAGGAAGCTACGATTTCAACTTTGTATCACAGTTACGTTCCTATTTTATAAAACTGTATTTTATTGTTGATTAACTGATCGATCGTATCTCATAAAACAGCCGTAAACACCCCAGAGTAATGCAAGGCACCGGGTGACCCATCCTCCAATCTTGAATGAAACATGCTAATCTCCGCTAAAAACTGTTGCTGTCAATTGTATCATAAAGGCTACTACGAAAGAACCAGGAATTGTAAATAGGAGCGAAAAGCCCAGGTAACCACCCAACGCCAGACGAAAGCCATATAAGAAAGCACATAAAACGAACCAAAGCACAAGTCATGCCACCAACACAGCTTAATGCTGAATTAGGATTATATAGCGACGCCACCGTTTTGAATGGTGGTAGACGCCAGCCCCAAATCCATATGGGGAATGCTCCGTAGCCTCTCGGATTCACTCTGAGCCGCCTTCGCTTCGACCCATGCCCGTAACCTTACTAAACTCCTAACCTTGGCCTCGGGTAGAATATCTTGATGAGCGAGGATGGCCTCGTTCACCATGGCCGCAACTTGCTTCCTCATATCTGGGTCCATCAACTTCGCCAGCGGAGGTGATAGTTGGTCCGGTGGGAAACATAAAAGCGCCATGGTGTGTTCTAAATCTTTCAGGAATTCGGGGTATTGCGGAGCACGAGGAGCTAGGTAGGTTTGGGCGAACGATAGAGCGGGCTGAATATCTCCGCTCGAGGTCATACTTGCACGGATGAGCTCGATGAGTTGTAGACGGAGGAGAGCGAAGTGGAGGCGTGGATGGGTTTCTAGGAGCTTTGTGTATCGACGATTATTAGCTTACGATCCTTCCAAGGCTGAATAATTTATTGACATGGTCGAAAAACTCGGGTTTCTCGAGATAAAACTCAGCTTGAGAACTGAAGTTTGGTGTTTGTGTATCCTCAATGACGTCCGAAAACGGTTCAGAGTGGTGCATGAGAAAATGGTTTCTTCATCATTGTAATATCTCAGAGTAACGGGTATCGCATCGTGGTCCAGAATATTAGCGCTTACCTCAGGCTCCGAGTCATTAATCATTTCAATCGCGGATTGAATGTTGCCCTCGTGAATGGAAGTGCATATCTTGTTCCGCTTGTGTATCGACTCCAAGTTGATTTGCGGATGGATATTTGCTTCTTGGGCGAATTTCATTGCCGCGGAGGGATAGCCTCCGATAATGAGATAGTTCATTACCAAGGTATTCATGTCGCTAGGGATGACCTTGTCAGCTATATCCATCTAGGTTTTAGCGAGAAATGCAGAAGCGATGAGAGGGATAAAGGTGATAGATCAGATCCAACAAATAATGTTTGTTCTCCACATGCGTAATTTCTCGGAGAGATTCCCATTTGTTTTTTAAGTGTCATCATGTAAAGCAATAGCGCGGGGGTTCGAAAGGCCGGGGAGAAAAGGTCCGTCCTAATGAGTGAATGAGACCGTACTTACGATTTTGACGGTTTGATATCGTCTACCTTCTTCTCCCAGTCTTTGGGAGAGGGTATCGCGGACGATTGTTGCGTCGCGGCAGACGTCTGGTAACCATGTCAGTAAAAGTGACAGGTTCCGCTGACGGAGGAAACCAAAGGAATGCGAACCATGGTGCCTATCTTATTTCCACTCCCCCCAAGCCGATAAAAGTATTCCTTCCAATAAGTAGTTGGTGTTTTCGGAGAATTGAATTGTACTCCGGATCGTAAAATCGATTGATTAGTGGCTTTCGAGGTACCTGCAGGTGCCGGAGAGGAGATATGTGTGGGAGAATGGAGGGCGGAAGAAAGAGAAAGAGATGTCGTTGGTCTCCGAAATTTTATTTGTGTTCTGCCAATTTCGTGTTCAGCGAACTAGCCTCAAAACTGCAATCCAACAATCCAACGCATACAGGTTCTATACTGCGTTCGGTCCCAGATCGTGGCGAGCCTTCCAGCTTTCGCGTTGCATTGCAATATATAATATAATTGTAATAAATGATGG
The DNA here is from genome assembly GCA_012184295.1 of Dactylella cylindrospora. Classification (NCBI taxonomy): domain Eukaryota; kingdom Fungi; phylum Ascomycota; class Orbiliomycetes; order Orbiliales; family Orbiliaceae; genus Dactylella; species Dactylella cylindrospora. Next base: position 354,606 of record LDUD01000053.1, read on the forward strand.
CTGTCTCGTGAGCCCCAGGTTTTCGAACATGGAGTAAATGATTAATCTTGCTCTAAAATCTTAGGTTTAAGCCTATCATTCCCTCTTATAGCTACCTATATAGTCGATGCGACTCTAGAATAGCTATTTACTATAGTATTGTTTCCTATCGAGTACAAAATTCCTATTCCGGCCTCCACACAGACTGATCTTCCAGTGGAAGGTGAGCTGCCGTGCACGTGAGGTTTTATGAGAGAGTTATATTGAATGCTACAACAAATTTATTAGAACGATAATATCGGCTGTTTTAAAGTATGTGGACACTAGACTCTGTCGTCCTTTCAATAAGTATACGAGAAGTTTTCTCGCTCATAGAGCTACCCACCAGCGTATCATATCAGCGCCATGCCTCCTCGAGCCCGCGATTGTAAATGCAATTGCATCTCATTCCCCATCTGTGATCTCCCACCGGAAATTATCCGTTTGATTTTCAGCTACGTATGCCAGGCCCAGAAACTCCATCAGGATACCCATCTAAAATACTCTGACATTAATATTTATATTCCCTTAGGTGCCTAGGGTCAACTTACTAGCAGTTCGCTTAACATGTCGCGAGTTTAATCGAATTGCTTCTGAAATTATGTTTAAAGTACTAGTCATAGACGGTCATCGATTAGGGATAAATATAAACCGACTCAAAGGACTATGCATGTCTCTCAATTGGGGTTATAGGTTTATTAGAGGACTAAAACTTGTTCGCTTGGAAGACCGTTTCTCCGGATTTATGCCAGACCAGCGGTTCTGTGAGACAACGCCGCCTCCACCTCCGCCCTGCAGAGATCCAATCTTACACCGACTGGGAGACTTACCATCTGACGCGGAACTCCTGTATGAGATCAAAGCCTTGGCTCCGAATCAACTTAAGTATTTGAAGTATACAACCCCGCGCCCTTAGCTCAGCCGCCCACAAACTAGAAACTAACAGAACTCTTAGCTTATCATCATCTGGAGAACCAATTACGGATGGGTTTATTACCGACATCCTAGAAGCTTCCCCGCAAGCACAGAGTCTCATTATCTCCTTAACTGTACCTCTCATAAATTCAGACAGATTTTCCAAAAGCCTCCGCAGCCTTAAGAATCTTCGCTACCTAGACTTCGATCTTCTGTGGAGCAACAATTTTGGAGATGCTTCAAAGATCAATCTCCAGGGTGTGTGGGACTTGCTCAAAACAAATCCTGAGTTAGAGCACTTGAGATTCGATTTCTGCCACAGAAATGTCAATATAAACTCTTACAACCACTTCTTACAATGGACACGTGGGCTTTCTGACGACCCTTTTGCTCAAAGTTTTGAAACTCATAGGTTTTGTCCTATACTGAGCAAAGGTTGGCTGAATATGGAGCTCAAACTCAAAACCCTCCGAATTACGCAGGCGCGCTTCCTAGAGCGTCTATCCTACCGACGGAAGCTCAGATCCTTTAATCCGGCAAACCTCGAGAGTCTGAGCTTGGTTAATTGTAACGTGGCCGACGATTTTCTGCTCGTACTTTCTCGCGAGCTGAAGAGCCTCCGTTCCCTCCAGGTTATGAAGTCCGCCCAAACCAGAACGATGAATCAATTGCTCTCTAGATTGCCACCACTCAAGAAGCTGTACTTCTCTGCAACTGACAGGGATTTGGGTTACATCTTACACGATGAACTTGAGCGCCACAAAGATAGCCTAACTGTTTTGTGGATTGATACTCCAAGGCAATTAGAAGACCATGCCAACTGGCGACCAGAGTACCAACTGCTCCAGTATTTTAATGTATACCATTCTCTGGAGGAGCTTGCGATTGTCCTTTCGCCGGATACCCTGGTAAGCAAGTGGATTAATTTAACGACTAGTATACGATTACGAACCAGCTAACCATTAGCCTATCTAAATTAGGATGATATGGAATTTCCTCCAAATTTGCAAATCCTACGAATCCTGATACCGCATATGCATTGTATAGGGGTTTCAGAAGGTCGTTATGAGGCTGCGATCAAGCAATTCCTCATGACTGTGATACGAAGGCAAAAGCCGGAATCAGCCTCGCTAAAAGTTATTGCGCTAAGTCATATGGGCTCCGAGTATGGCAAGGTGCTTAAGCCCTATTTTGCGGAATACTACCGGCCGAATCTAGGCGCTGCGGTAGGCTCTAATTCGCTTAGAATGGAAAATATTGGATTTCAACTTTTCCAGGTAACGTTTGATCAAATATCGAGAATGTTTCCTGAGTCAGAAATTCTCGGTGGGAAGGATTTCGATCAGTGGGTTTGTTATTGAATAGACGGGACATATGATTGAATTACGGGCTACATTCGAAACCCTATTAAACGGCAGATGTGTGGCAAGTGGCCTTTTCTTCAATTATCAAGTACTAGTGCTGTGGTCTGAGGTGTACGCATGGATATACATATTACTTTACTAGTATGGGCTTATCGCTATCTAGACCTCGACCTACATGACCGTGACCGATATATATAAGTAGTTATAAAATTAAACACCATTTTATAAATCTTAGCGTCGCATGTTATGAAATATAAGGACCAAATGGCATTTTGAGTATACGATAGATTTTAATTTTTGGGGTATTAATAATTTATCCCAACGGCAGGAGAGAATTCTCGCTGACTTGACTTGTCAATAACAGTTTCGGATTCCTGATTTCTACATACACACATTTAATTTTCTTTGGGCTAGAATTGAGTAAATGCCGCACTGGCCTCACTGCCGCACTCCATTTTTGGCACCATTAACCTCACAACTCAGAAAAAAAAAAAAAAAAAGGAATTTTGGATCGATATCCACTTCCTCAGCCAACCTACACAACCATGTCTCCCAGACCCCGCGCAAGCGATTGGATGCATACTGCCAGCGACAGCGAAGCAGATGAGATTGCTCATGGCTACTCATCCGAAGAAGATCAGCGGACTCGAGTTTTGCGACCCACCAAGCGCCGAAGGCTGTCGCATTCCGACAACGACGATGACGATGAGGAAGATGATTATATTTCAGAGGAGGAGGTCCAACGGCCAGTGAAGGGAAGACGGAAACGAAGGGACTCTGAAGGTAGCGATCGCGATGACGATAGCGAGGAGGATGGCCTAGAAGATAGAGATTTCGACGACATTAGTGAGGAGGGCGAAGATGAGGCAGAACGCTCCCTCCCCGCGATAGTCTCTAAACCTCTTAAAAAGACCGTCTCCGCCTCTGCTACTCCCACCACCTCCAAGATCTCCAGGCTCTCTAAGCCATTGCCTACTGCTCCTCTCGATATCACAGACCCCACAATACTCACAAACAACCTCACCGCCACCTCCCTCAAAAAAACCGGCGTCCTCTACCTCTCCCGCATACCCCCCTACATGACCCCCTCCCAAATCCGCCACCTCCTAACCCCCTTCGGCGGTATAAATCGCATCTTCCTCTCCCCCGAACCTCAGCACATCTACCAAAAGCGGATAAAATCCGGCGGGAACAAGAAGAGGCAGTACGTTGAAGGATGGGTGGAGTTTAACAGGAAGAAGGATGCGAAGTGGTGCGCCGAGAGTTTGAACGCGCAGCAGGTTGGAGGGAAGAAGGGCGGGTGGTGGTATGATGATGTTTGGAATTTGAAGTATTTGAGGGGGTTCAAGTGGGGTGATTTGACGGAGCAGATTGGTATGCTCAATCTTCTCTTCGCTATAAACTACACGGTCATTCAAATGAGTGACCCTCTTTTTATAATGCGGTGGGCCACTGCTAACTATATGGTTCTTTAGCGAACGAAAGCGCAGCCCGACAAGCCCGCCTCCGCGCTGAAATCGCCCAAGCGACCAGAGAGAACAAGACATACATCAGAAATGTGGAACGGGCCAAGATGGTAGAAAATATGCAAGCTGCAGCGAAGGAGAAAAAACGAAAGGCTGTGGGGGATACTGGTGACAGTATCCTAGATGCCGAAATGAATGAAAAGGATAAGATAAGGAGAACATTCAAGCAAAGGACGGCTGTAACGAAGAGCGTGAAAGATGGGGCAAATGGTGCAAGCAGAGGAGAGAAGAGCGAGGCGATGAAGAAGCTTCTAAGTAGCGTTTTTTGAGTTACGCCCGGTACAGAATACCAATAGAGAGTCCTAGCTCTTCATCTATTACATTTGCCTAGTCTTGTAGTAACATACGAAGCAACAACTTTTGATATTCGTAGCCTATATGAGTATGCATTTACAGCGTATCAAGCAACTCCCTGAACGATTATGCAAGCAAAAATGCAACCCGTACCCAATCCACGCCACACAAACCCCGCCCAGATGAATACCACAAAGATGAAGAATCCGAGAGTTATGAACTACACAACGGAAGACGAGATACCACACAGAAGGACATACCATGCTCTGCCTTCCACACTGTCTCATTCCCCATCATCTAGCCTCAAATTCTCCACATCCTCCAATAGCTCATCCGGATGGATCTCTGGTACGCTATCATCATCATCCCCAGCATCCGTACTATTATCCACCTCCATAGCACCACTCTCCGCCGTCTCAACTCCTTCCATCTTTCCATATCCTCTCGGCTTGTTGCTCTTGTACAACGCCAACGTCTGTCGCAATTCCTCATCTTCTTCGACATCTCGCAGGAACATTTCAAATTCTCGTTCCATTCGTTCTTGATCTGCCTTCTTTGGTAGTAGCTCACCCTCATCCTTCGCCATACGCCTAAGTCTCCAGTTTCTAGACTTATGCTTCTTGCGGCGGGGGTAGTGTTTCTTGACCAGGACTACCTCCGGGATTCGGCTGGCATCGTACTGTTCCAGTTGTTCGTAGTTTGTGTCGTTGAAGACTGTTCCGGTGAGGAAATAGCCCATTACAGAATCCCCGGGGTGGAGAACTGCACCGAGGTGTGTTCTGATTAGGTAAGTTTCGTCAGAGACGCCCATGTCGCTGGCCTTGGCTACTGTCGCGTCTGCAAGGACATGCTTTCCTTTTGTAGGGCCTAGTGGCTCGATATCCAAGATAATAAATTCCGTGAGGGTGGAGGCATCCGCGATGCTGCCAAAGGGTGCCCTCCAATATACCGGTGTGGCAATTTCACAGGTCTGGAGCGTATTAGGGTCAATGTAATGTGTAGCATTGCCAACCTTATTACATAGTAGGACTGGTGTAATGTTCCCCAAGCTCTTTGCTAGTTTTAATGGTAAGACTACCAAATCGTCCTTGCAAATTGGGATCAGCTCGACCGAGTAAGTGAACTTGAAGCTTTTAGTGGAAGTGTGAATATCTTGGGAGATTAGTTCCTCGGATTTCTTTGTCTTTATTGGTGCCACCGATCCAAGGAAGTCAAGCATCTTTTGAGCGTGGGTCCTTTGCAGGAAGAAGAAATCGAGTCCGTCTTTGACTTCCTTAATGTTGATACAATCGCGGTGAGCATTATGCTTTAGGATGAGTTGTTCTAGCCATCTGCACCAACTATTAGTTGTCTCTCTTCAAAACCGGCCCGGATCATATCAAACTTACAAAAAGGTACGCTTGTGAGAAACTTTCTGTCTCATCTGAATGCATGCTCTCCAGGTATTCGCGGTATATGATTTGGCACAGTCAGGGCATTGCTGGTACGCAACAACATATTCAACCTCAAACGACTGCTGCAAGATAGTCTTCTCGAATGCCTGCCACCAAGCTCGTCAGCAAGAGTCCAAAACCTCAAGAACTTTGCGAAATTTAAAATACCTCCTGCTGCACCGTAATCTTCACCTTCACTCTTCTGCTATGTGGCTCCGTCCAAATAAAACTAGCATCAATAATCCTGACTTTGCTCAACCCTCTCAACTTTCTTAGACACAACGCCAGCAATTCTCTACTCTCGGGAGCGGCAGTAATCCAGTGATTAGGGGGTTGTAAGAAACGGTCGCAGCCACGACAGAAATGTAGTGTAGCTTCTCGTTGGACACCTTCAGATATATCGACGGTAGTTTTGATGCAGTCGTAGCACATTGCTAGACCGGAGGTTCCGTCCATGGGGACACCGCAGTTGCAACATAGCACACTATGGGAAAAAGGATGTTAGTCTTCTGTTCTAGCATCTGATGTGCAGAGCAGGAGGGACATACGTAGCTGCGCCAGTGGCGGGTGCCTGCTGGAGGGGCACTGGCATATCGACCTCCATTGTAGCTTGTAAACGGAATATATTCCCTATGATTTTATCTATATAGCTCGAAAACGAGTATTTGGATATCCCGCCTCTTTAAAAGACCTCTTCTTTTCTAGAAAAGAGTAAATGTTGAAGTATGAAGTGTGGGGAGGATGATGGAGCGGCGAATTTAAAGGTGCGGGAAGGATGAGTGAGCAAGTGTTGAGGTGCTGTTGGATTTGTCAGTCACCCCAAAAAATAAAAAAAAAATTCTGAATTTTGCTGCCCAAAAAGGCTGTCGACACGAATAGCTCAAACCAAATAATTTTTTTGTGCATGGACTTTTGCGACAGAGCAGCTTCACCAGAACATCCCTCCTAGAGAACCCAGTAGAAGAATTAATAAATCACTTCTACAACTGCAAACAATCCACAATGGCCACCACGGTCGCTCCTCCGAAAGCTCAGACCTCGAGAAAAGGCAAAAAAGCCTGGAGAAAGAATGTCGATATTTCAGAGGTCACTACGGGCCTCGATCAGGTCCGGACTGAGATTATCCAAGGGTAAGTTCCTGCTCGCATATCCCGTATCAATACGAAATAACTCGATTCTAACGGTCGCCAACGTTCAATAGTGGTATAATTGCTGAAAAATCCGACTCGGACCTCTTCGCGGTCGACACAACTGGCTCTGCCTCTATCCGTCAAAAACACTTTCGCACAACCAAACCACTCAAAGTTGACGAAATCCTCAACGCCCGATCCGCCATCCCTGCTCTCATAAACCCAAAGAAGCGACCAAATCCTAGCGGTCTAGAGATTGGCGATGGAATTCTACCAACAAAGAAGCATAGGAAGAATGGAGTGTCCCACAAAGACCTAGAAAGGCTGAGAAGGATAGCATATGGTGTCGAAGCAACCAAGGACGGGGTCAAGGCTTCCACAGCGGTGCAAGGGGAGGGGGAGTTTTACGACCCGTGGGATAATGTGATACCAGATACTGAGGGAACAGTTACTAAGCTCGATAAATTGACTTTTGTGGAAAAGCCAAAGCAATTGAAAGCTCCAGAAACCTTGAAGCAGGCACCTGTGGGCATTATCAAGGAAGGGGAGGAGGCGGTGCCAGCTGTGCGGCTACCTGACCCTGGTATCTCTTATAACCCGGAATTCGATAAATGGGACGATCTAGTTACCCGGGAGGGTGAAAAGGAGGTCGAAGCCGAAAAGAAGAGACTAAAAGCCGAAGAGGAGGAGAGGAGGATTCTCGAACTAGCAGAGATTGAGGAGCCGGAGGAAGAAGAGGAGCAGGACGATGATGAATTAGAAGATGACTCAGAAGATGACTCTGATGAGCTCATGAAAAAGATGCCACAGAGGAAAACTCCCGCCCAGAGGAACAAGGTCAAAAGAAGGAAGGAGGCAGAAAGGCTCCTGAGACATCAGATGAAGACCGAAGTTCAGAGAAAGCAACTAGAATCTCTGAAAGAACTTAGAAAGAGCCTGGATTTGAAGTTACAAGAGAAATCTGTGGTGAGGCGGAAGGCGTTAACGCCCGCCAAGAGACAAGTCAGGAGGAGGAAATTCGATAAAGATCTGTAAGTTTAGGCCCTCTATATTGTCAGAATGGGCAATACTAACATCAAACATAGGTTGCCACAAGCTCCACTCGAGTTACAGCTCCCAGAGGAGCTGACGGATTCCCTAAGGAGGCTAAAACCTGAAGGCAATCTCTTACGAGACCGCTACCGGAATTTACGAGAGCGCGGCGTTATTGAGACAAGAGTTGCCACCCAGCAGAAGAAAGGGAAGAAAAAGCTCACAGAAAAGTGGAGTTACAAAGACTGGAAACCGTGATAGAACCGCAGCGGGCACTTGTATATACTATGGCTCATTGTATTATATTTACCGAGTTCATTAGACTAGAATGGGAAATGCTAGAAGGAGCTTCGACCATCGCCAAGGGCAAGATACTTTTATTTCCTATGCCATGCATAAAAATAACCCAGAAACGCCCATATCGTACATTTCATTAAACAGACATATTTACAGGAAAACTAATCTATTTTCTTCTCTTAAACTTCCCAACCCCTCCCTCATCACCCGCCCTCCTCTTTCTCCTCTCTTGCATAACCGCATTCATCGCCTGCGTCTTCTTATATCTCGGGTTTGTCGGATCAATCGCAAACTCCGTCTTCTCGTAAATCGCCGAAAACCTAGGATCATTCACATCGATCTTGTACTCGTCCTGCAATCCCTCCGCTTCCTTGACACCTCTCTTTTTCGCCATTCGCTTAGCGGCTTTACCCTTCAGCTTTGCCAATTTCTCCCGCTTGAGGATGTCGTTCATGTTGAAATGCTGCAAGTTGTCTTCGCTGTTGGCCATGAGAGCTTCCAGTTCTTCTCGTTTGGAGGCTTGTTCGATTGCTATTCGTTCTTTTTCCTCTCTCTTCTTCTGTTTCTTTTGCTTCTTTGATTCTGCATTTGCTTTCTCTGGGTTCTCGAAGAATGGGTCATCGAAGCCTAGGTCTTCTGCAGGTTCCTCGTCATCTTCCATGTCACCCTTCTTATTCCCGTTCTCCATCTCCCTCTTCTCCTTCATCTTTTCTTTTCTCACTTTCTTCCTCTCCCTCTCCTTTCTAACATATTTCTCCATTGTTGTCTCATCTCTATCGAAAATCTCCTCCTTCTTCCCATCCTCATTTGTCAGCGCCGCCGAAAACGTAACTTCCATATCCCCTACTGGCGCTTTCTCCCCCTTCCCCTTCTTCCCTATGCTATCGTCTGCTGTCCCTAGGTTCAACAACTTCCTATACGCCTCCTTTTGTTCATCCGCTTCTTCATCGCTATCACTCGCCAGATATGCCTGCAGATCCATCTCCTCCACCTCTCTTCTACTAAACGCCTCCTTCACCGCTGCCTTCCTCGTCTGATCCTCCTGATCCCACGTAAGTTTGACCTTAGAATGTTGCAGTGCATCCGTCGCAAAGTCGACCGGCTTATACCGTTTCGGCATCTCGCTGCATTCGTCTCTGGGTCTATCTTCAAACTCAGTCCCATCGGGTACGAATCTCAGATCGAAAAAGTTGGCCGTTGAGCCGTATTCAGCGCCATCGCATTCAGTGTAGATTGCGTTTGCTGAGGCTGGGGTGTCGCAGGTTATTATAGCGTAGAAGTAACGAAGGCGCTCTAGTTGGTATCTCCTCAACGCTGCTGAATCGAACTCTTCGCCTGTATCTTCTTTAATAAGGGTCTGTTCTGTGATTTCGGTTTGGTCATCCTCCTCTTCCCTTTTGCTGGTAGCTTTCTTCTTGACTTTCAAGTTATCGCTAAGTCCAAACACCTCCCTCGGCGGACCCTCCATCTCCTCTCTTTCCATTCTTTCCTTACCAAACTCCGAAGGGTATATTGATATATTTAATATCTTTCCACCAGGTGGTATAAAGCTGGATAGCACAACGAATAAATCTGTAGCTTTAACGTAGTCCCAATCCAAGTTTACGACTGCAATCCGGGAAGTGATGTCGCCTAAAGGTATGCTCTCCGCTTCTTGAGCTGCGGTTTCTGCTTCCTCTGCCTCGGACGAGATTACTGAATCGTCGTCGTCATCAGATGAAGAGTCGTCCGACGAAGAGCCGGAGAGTAGGCCTTCACCCCGGGCAGGGTCGTATTTTGGCGGTTCTTCTTCCTCGTCGTAGTCTTCTTCTTCACTCCCGGAAGAAGGATCCGCTAGTATAGCATCTTTCTTCTTCTTCTCCACCTTCGACTTCCCAGGTTTAACCTTCTCCTCTTCGTCATCTAGCCTTACACCTCCTTCATCTTCCTCCTCTCCATCTTCATCCTCAAAGGTATATAACCTTCTAATCTCCTCCCTCCTCTTATCGACCTGCAGCCTTCGTCCGTACTTGTCAACCTTCGCCTTTCTTGCAAACTCATCGTCTTCAAGGACCTTCTTAAAACGACTATCAATGGTAACGGTTCGATCGCGCTTTTTGGGAAGGGAGAATCGGGGATCCGAGTGGAGAGTTGAGAAGCGAGGATCATCTGGATTTTTATAGGTTGTTAGTAAAAATTTTGTGGGTTTGGGTGTGTATGTTTATCTAGAAGTCGCAATGGTAAAGTAAAGACATACTAGTAAGTGGAGCTATTGGCTCCGTTCGTCTTGGACGCGATTGGTCGCTTTTGGACTTTTTCTTGTCCGGTTTCGCCATTGGCAGTGCGGTATGAATACTACCTTAGAGGGCCTTCGTACCTCCGGTAAGAGGATAGAGTCTTTTCGATTTTGTCTAGCTAATGCCTGATGGGAAGAGGGGTTTAGCTTGAGAAGATGTTTTTTTTTTAAGGTTGAAGTTTGTCGCAATAAAAGATACTGCCCTAATTTTCTTTTTCCTTTTTTTTTTTTTGTCAAGCAGATGCGACTTCGTCTCGGTTACCCGATTTGGACTGCATGTTAAATTCAACTCGGAAATCTCGAGAGCAAGCCGCTTGTAATAGACGTTTAAATTTTAGACCATTAGAGCTAGAATATATGTCAAGTTCTCGGTATTTACAATTCCTTATATACTCCAAGCAGTATCTAATGATTATGTACATTTTCACGGCTCTCCTTTTTATTCACCGCCCCTCTTCCGTCTAAAACAAATGCTTTTACAAGATATCGTACAATATATATACAGAGTTCGCGTCAACTGTGCATGTCAAGTATTGAGCATGCTGTCGAACTCAAATTCTAAAGGTGTAAAACAATAGGCTCGCCGGCACTAGATAAATGCCCACCAAAATCAATACCCCTAGTATAAAATGATAGGAGAAACCAGAATAGAGCCACCAAAAACGCCTAGGATATAAGATGATACCGTCGTTTCCCTCCCATTCCCTTGTTTCGTTAGTTTCTTCTTCCGCCCCCAATCATGCAGTATCACTCCCTAGTAAAGATATGTCGCTACCAGTAGTCCGGAGGTTCGCGCCACAAACGAGCGCAGGTGAAGGGTAGCGCTAGCAGCGTAGGCTGCGGGTCATATTGCTTCCTTTCCTGGTCGATGATTGGTTGGACCCGGTATGAGGTAGAATAGATGTCCGGGCTAGGGTGAATATTTAGACGGCGGCCCACACCCACGATAGGCCGTATTCAGCATTTAATAAAATAACCTAGTAGGATACGAAAGAAAGAAGGGGGCGTAATAGGGGAGTTAGCCCTTACGAGAAGAAGTACTGGCTATCCTTCAATCTACTGACGTCAAAATCGCCCTTCTTTGGTACTTCCGGGAACTCCAGGTCTACCCAGACATAAACGCGCTTGGAGGGCGTCTTTTTCTTTGTTTGATCTGAAGGTGTGCCCTCGGTCTCCTCTTCGACTTTGGCTTCAACTATTTCACCCTCGAGCGTCGGACCTTGCAATTCGACCGGAGGGGCTGCTGAACTAATATCAAAGCCTTCTCCAAAAGCGCTGCTAGCAACTTTTTCAAAATCATGGTCTGGCGTGAGGCCTGCATTTTTGTATATGGAGGCCGCAGTGACCATCTCCTCGCCCTTTTTCCTATCCTCTTCATTCTCACTATTCAGGAGTCTTTCTCTCTCCAACTCCCTCATGAGGTCATCCACCGCCGTGATGGACATTTTCGTTCTCCTCGGCTTAGCAGGAACTCCCTTCTTTGTCAACTTTACTGGTTTCCCTTTCTCTGCCGCTTTTTGGGCTGCGATTTTGGCGGAAAGTTCCCGACGATGGTTGACGATCTCCTTGGCGACTTTGTGGTTCTCAGGAATTGAGACAAGAGTTTTATGGCCTCTATATCTTACCACAAATTCCTCTCGAAGCTTCTTGACGATATCTTCAGAGTGGAGGTTCACAAACGCGTCACGCAGCACCCGGCTCATTGTGTCGACATGGCATGCGTGGGTCCAGAAGGAGTCGTGAACGGCAGCGAATGTGAGACCAGCTTGCTTGGAAGCGAGAGCCGATAGCAACATATGCGTAGCATCTAGAGAATGGACGAAGTTCGGCGGGAATGCGGCCATCTGCCTCCGTGAGTCCACTTGATTGATGATAGACGTATCAACTATTGTGATTTGTTGCAGGTTCGTCTTAACGGCAACCGTTGCCTCGTGACGGTATGGTTGGACAACTGGTAGACCTAACGGAGTCGTCCAAACAACAGAAGTCATAAATTCAGCCTTGCCTCTTTCCTTCGTATGTGCCTGACGGCTTGTGACCGGGATAGATTCATCGTAGTGAATATGGAATTTCTCCCACTGCGAAGGCCCAACTGATCGGCTGATCCGCCTAGCGCATTCACCAAACCATTTTTGGATCTCGTGGGCACCAGTAAACATGGACTGTAGCGAGTCGAATATCTTTCGGGTCAGGTAGAGGGCGAGCTTGTTAACTCGGTCTTTGGGGAAAACACCCTTCTCAACCAATCTATTCCTGACTTGAGCTTTCGCACCAATAAAGGTGACGCCATATACGTTAGTCATGACAGTTTGCTTCACAACTTTTCTATTGATATGGCCCAGGAGCTCCTGAGCTTCGGCGCACCCCGCTTCAGCTTCCTTTGCAACGACCTCATTGACAAGGTCTGCGACACCAGTGTAAACATCCTGAGGCTTCTCGGACGGCTCTAGGTTAACCTGTTTGGCACCAATGATATCACCTCCCAGGGCTGCATAATGCTGCAGCCCGTTGCAAGTGCCATCTTGGTGAACAGGAAGATTAGATTCGAACTTCGTTGGATCCGGCAAGCTAAGTGCTTCAGCAAGCTCCATACACGTTGCAAGGCACTGCCATGGATCTTCCGATTTGAGCCACCATCTGTTTCCCTGAAAAAGAGCATCAAGTTAGCATACATACTATCATGCCACAAGATTATTAAGCCAGACATACTCCAAGTGGATCTTTAGCGGAATCAAAAATTTCCTCCAAATGACCTTCAGTATACTCTTCACGAGCTTTTAAGCTTGCCTTATCGAATCCGCACAGGTTTGCAAGATGGATTTTTAACCAGCGCAAACCCGATTCACCTAAAGGCTTCTTCTCGGAGAATTTTAGAAGTCCTCGACACAAATCGTTACCAATATGATTCAAGTGGGGTGGCATCGCGTAAGCTCTCCCCCTAAAGTCGACATTGTGCGGGAAATAGAACTCTTCATTGTAGAACTAATTAGGCAGGCTTGTTAGAGCTATATTAGAGCGATTTGACAGTGCAGAGTGTGACTTACAGCTCTAGCAATTTCCATTTTGAAGTTGACGTCGCAACGTTGACTGTGGTGGTTTCTTCGAGCTAGGGCTGCTTCTTGATAGGTCTCTTTAAAGGCCGCTTTTGTGGCAAGGTCTGCATCTGGAAGTGGCGGTTCGGGTAGTGTCACATCCCTATCACTTGCCGGTGGGATGTCTGCAAATTTTTCGCCAGAATTCCAAACCTGGAGGACGATGTCAAACACTTTTTGGTTGATTTTCCATGCAGTTGAGCCGAGGACATCCAGGCCAGCAAAAAGTCGATCCAAATTTCCTTGCTTAGACGCCTCCTTGATATACATGGCCTGTTCCAATGAATCCTTTATTCGGACCATGCGGCTAGGTGTGAAGTAGTAGGCACCGTCATTCCAAGCGCACCAAGGCCGGGGTCTAGCAACCATTGGGAGTTGCTTGGCCAAGGTGGTTCCCCTCAGTGGTTCAGTCATTAGCTTTTTTGAAAAATCATCATGCAACTTAATTACCCCAATCTTCTTCCCCCCCACAAACTGGTAAGAATGGAAAAGGGCAGGTTGCTCAATGGGTTCAAGATCTCTGCCGAGTTGTTTTGCCTTGGGATTTGTCGGCATGACCTTGATTTTTGCGCACTGGAAAAGAATTGACGCCAGAATTGATCCTACTTTCGCCCGCACAGGTTGCGACCACCTGTCCGATATGATGAACGCAGTGCCATCTTTGTCCATTTCTGCTCTTCGGTTCTGTCTATAGAGCAGCATTGCTAGATCTTTGTCGTTCCTTGCTTCATTGAGTTGTTTCTGAAGGGCTCGCTTCTCATAAAACTTTTCATCCCCTTGTTTGGTTTCAAATGCTTTCTTTAGCTGCTCTGATATGTACTCGGATTCGACTGCCCTTCCAATCGAGATGACTGCAGCAGAAGCCTTCATAGCGGTTGCGTCATGCCAGCCAGTTGCCAATCGTATGATGTTTGTGATGGTAATTCCTGCTAGTTTTTCGGGTGGTAGCAGTCTTAAATAAGGCCCATACTGGCATCTTTCGAAATTTGCGGTCTTTCCGGGATTCGCTTCAGCTTCTTCGACGTTTTTCAGCTCCTGTTTGATAAGAGGTACCATTGCGGTCAACCATTGGTGTAGGAGGGGATTGATTGCTGGGTTGTGCGACTTGAGACCAATGGCTTCCATAGCTTCGGAATCGGCACGCCAGCGGTGAATTGCGGCATCGTATGCATCCTGCTCGAGAATTTTTTGCCTCTCGATTGCGAATTGGGCTTTTTCCTCGGGAGAATTGAACTCGGGTTGATACTTCTCAACGCTATGGTCGGCGAAAGACCGAAGAGATTGTTTAACTGCTTCTAAACCAAAACCTTTCACCTCAGTAGACATTACTTCGGCAAGTTCAGGTACCTGGCTCCCTTCCAAGAGATGTAATTGGTCGCGATGAAGGTCTTTCGGTGTAATTTTGTATAGCTATGAAGGGATAGATTAGCAAAACATCTGTATTTTCACCGTTTCGCAACATCTAGGGTATATATTGAGTGTCCTCACTAGCTGAATTTCTGCAATAACCGAATCCGAGAGGTGTCTTAGAACGTCTCCAAGAACGCCAAGTTTCATTTTCTCCCACTTGAAGATTAATTTCCCGATATCCTGCATCTTAACCCCAGAACTTCGCGAGCTCAGAATAACAGCTTCCAGAAGTATGGCGAAGGTCGCACCATTCCCATTCATTTCATATTTCTGGACCATGTAGTCCCAATACCATTCTTCCAACTTGGCAAGACTATAGTCTCGCAGACTAAATTCTTCTTTTTGGCCGTCTTTACCTACGGCATCCCCGCTAGATACTAATGATATCTTCTGCTCAGAAGCTTCTAACGCCTGATTCAAGTAACCGCGTAGGAAGAAGTTGTGGCTGCTCAGAAGCTCACGCTCCTGCGTGTCCTTGTCGCTTTTGACGCTGACACAGTCTATGAAGTCCCTGTGAAGGCGGTCCAGCATGACCGAGGCTCTCTCCATCTTTTTCATGTTTACGCATGCAACAAAGCCGGACATTACGTCTTCCCGCATGCCACTCGTGCCGACCTTAAAGGGATCTGTCGCACTACGGGAGGATTCTATTGGCCTCGGATGCAGCGGCAATTCTGGCGTCTGCAGCTGTAGGAAGGATCCTGGGTCATGCAATCGCAGCCAGGAGAAGTCGGTTGTCCTTCCGTCATTTGTGAGACTCTTAGTGCTTGCGGTTTCTGACCCGGGTAGCGGCGGACTCGGCTGGGAAGATCCATAGAATGGGAATTCGCTGTTGGAATATTCAGTAGATGAGACATCAGTGGTGGTGCTGTAGTGTCGTTCCGATCCCACGTTAGATCGCTCGGGTTTTTTAGAGGGTGTAGAAGAGTAACTGGTAGAAGACGTGTTGCTGGACGAGTTTGATGTAGACACGGCGTATGATTGCCTAGTTATCGAGAAGCATCGACTTGGAGGAGTACTGATAGAGGCCGGTGGCAGCCACCGGGGCGATCCATGAGCGGCGTAACGGTGGACAGTGGGCCGAAGGGGAATTTTTCGCCACCCGCATCTTCTGGCCAACATTTTGGTGAAGGTTGCCTTGCTTTACTAGGTCAGTCTGGTCGTAATTGGGAATCCTCAGTATTCTCCAAGTTGTGCTTAAAAAAATTTTCGAGTTCACTTGAGCTTCAAGTTTAACGTGTTGATAATAGAAAAAACTCCCACCAACCCCACGAAGGAAAATTGATGATACAAGAAAAGGAAAATCGGTAAAAGCAAAAAAGGAAAAGAAGATATTATATGGATATAAATCTCATAGCTGAGAGGGGATGCTGGTAGAAAGAATCTATTTGCACAATTGAAATGGGATAAGAAGCTGTCTAATTGATGGAGCAGTTGGCGGGGAGGGCAGACGACCATGCTCAAGTTGAAGGTTGGTGGAGGGCAGAAAATTTTAGCAGAGAAGGAGAAAAAAAAAAAAAA
>LDUD01000053.1:370935-476481 GCA_012184295.1 Dactylella cylindrospora
AAAACGCCCGCCACCAGGTTTGGTTACAGATTTGGTGCAGCCCAATCGATAAGGCCAAGCTAACTGCAGCCGGCCGCTCTGATAGGTCGGCCAGGCCAAGAAGCACAACCGTTTTTGTTTAGCCGATCTAACTTAGATGCGTGCGCCTGAAGATTCGCGACAAGCATGTTCATTTACTGTTGGACGCTGATAATGCTACGCTTAGCATGCCGGGAATTATCACTCAAGCAGCTCCCCCGGAAATAAAACACAGCTACGAAAGGTTGAGCATAGGGATAATCATCCATCACCATCGCTGACAACATTTTACGAAGGAGAAAAGGAGGCCAGAGCTAAATATTATATTCTAAATTCTCTCCAACCAGTCAAAGATCCTACGGAATCGAAGACCGCTAAAGCCAGTCTTATAAACTGCAATCTTACCATCCCAACCCACCAATACATACTTATTAAGTACTTATTCTCCACATATACATTGAGAGCCCTGCGATACAATGGTGGGAATCCGTCCCGAATTTGTAGGTGCAGGATTCCACTAGTTTCGCAGGAGACAGATCAGATAGTCACCCAATCGACGCGATCTCAACACAGTCTGGGGGTACCCCAAACATCATATCATATGTCATGTCAGAGGAGGGTCCTCTTCGAAAATAGGAACGCCTCTGTCCAGTCGGCTTGACGCCTTTTCATTCGAAATGAGTACTTTCAAGGAACCCGCTTCCTTGACCTCGATAACCGTATACCTCTGGGTGCATGATTCTAGCCCTTCCAACCCCAAGCCAGAGGTTATATTCAACTTGGACTTATTTCGCGGGTCGGCATCCCCTGGGGATTTGATCGAACTGGTACCATTGAAATCGAATTCTAGTTCTCATGAAGCTCTCGGCGGACTCAAGTCCGGCCCTAACCACGAGGACGGAGGAGCTTCTAGAAAATGCTTACGGGAAGGCGACATCGCTCCTGAAACCAATCATTCGAATTTTCTCTTCATTGTGCCCGAATCCCTCCCTAATGAGCAGACAAGGCATACAGGCTTACAGGTAGATTTCTCCGTCAAACGAGATGTAGATTTGGTAATCCTAATATTGATTGTGTAGCTCTCGGTCGCTCAACATGTCGCCACCAAGTTTAAACTTCAGCCCCGGTCTACAGTTAGGCTGACAATAGTATGTAATCCCATAGTTCCAAAATGTGTTTATCGAAAAGCCGTTTATTAAACCGTATTTCTTTAGGTCGAAAAAACTCTCCATGAGGCCTCCCATGTTGAGATCTCATTCCGGGATCAATATCTCACACGATCTGATATGTGGAGATTGGCTGCGAATGAGCTTGCAGGTAACTGTATCTACACCTCGCGGAAGATAATCTTCGTTGGCGCGATAAAAGCACAGGTCCAAGGTATATGGATTCGAGGCCAAAAGGTGCAGTCAGCCTATTTCTCTTCCAAAACACGCCCTATATTTCGATCATCATCAGCGAGATTCGTTCTCTTTGTGCAAATGTCGAAAGAGATGTGGCATTTTGAAACCGAGGGCAAAGGTGAAATCCTTTTCAATAAGATGATCAATGGTTTTCTGCCCGAGCTGTTCAAGAGGTGGAAGAGGCTCAATGCACACCATCTCGTCAGCATCGTGCTCTTCACAAGGATTGTCTACGATGGGGAGAATAAAATCGGTATCCTGGAAACCGGTGACGAGGCGTCCGCAGTAGCCATATTTGGGAAGCCACTCCAATATCGAGACTTCTTCCGTGTGGTGGTCACACACCGAGAAAGTGAGGACTGGACTGTAATTCTTCATCAGCTTAAGAAAGAATTTGCTGTGTTTCTGAAAGATATAACAGTACAACCTTGCAAAAATTCGCTAGCTACCCCAATTGAACAACCCATCAGCCCGGGCGGTGAAGCTCTAGATATCGAAGACACCTTTGAAGAGTCATATTCTATCAATGGCGCGCCCTCCACTTCCATCCAAGGAAACATTCTGGAAGCGATCAATCTAGCTTGCAATCAGTTCTCGCGTGACCATGTTGATCGAGACTTAGTTCGGACCGGAATCTCAATTATCATTATCACCCCAGGAACGGGCCACTTCGAAGTTGACTACGAAATGCTACAAATGACCACAGAAAATCTCGTAGCAAACGGTATAGGTATCGATCTGGTTTGTCTCTCGCGACCGCCTTTACACAGCACTCCTTTGTTCAGATATAAGAACCCGCATTTGAACAAGCCTGTAGATCCGCGCTCGCCTGTTTCCTCCAGATCTCGAGCTGGTACTTTGCACGACCTTGGCACTCGTGAGAGAAGAGGTACAGATACGTCTCATGATACAACTGGACCTGGCGGGCGACGACTATCCAATGCCACCATTGCCGGCAAGCTTGCGGATGCTCTGAACAGTGGATTGACAGATGATAAACCAGTCACAGATATATCAACCGACGAATATCTCTATGCTGTTCCGCACTGGATCGATGTATCTTTCTGGTCTAATTCATCGGAAACGAAATCTCGACATCATAGAATGCAAGCAGCCGTCCGGAGCAGGGCTTCGAACGTCACCGGCTTAACCAGTTCCGCAAAGCAGAAAAAGAGCACAAATTTTAAACCTAGATGTAAGATGTACGAGTTGCAGATGATGGGAGTGATGGAGAACGAAGTTGCGAACATTAGCATTCCATATCTCCATGAGAGCCCTCTTTACGTCACTTTCGATGAGGTGCCTGATTCTCCTCATAGAATCGCAATTGAAGGGGCAAAATCTGGAAAGAGTAATCATGATAAGTCTTCCGCGGATGACAAGAAGAAAGCCGAGCGCGAGAAGAAACGAGAAAAGGCGATGCACGAATACATGGATAGATACGACGACTATGCCTTCAGACCTCTAGGAGAGGTTATCAGGGCACAAGAGGAGGAAAAGTACCGAAGACTATATGAAGATCAGGCACGAATCGATGAAATAGTTCAGGAGGACCCAAATGTATTAAGTACGAGCTTCCGAAGCAATGCTTCACGAAGGAGTCACATGTTGACGAACGGGCCTGCTTATTTCGACCGGAAGATGAAGGAGCGTAGGCCCAGCCTTGAATCTCCAAACGAGACAGCCGAGCTTGGGACATCCGTCGAGGAGAAAGAGAGTGTTGGGCCAAAGTCTCTCCCAAAGACAACAATATTCTCTCCAAAAGTAGAACCCAAGGTGGATAAAGAAAAGGATAAGGATAAAGAGAAGGGGAAGTTGGCTCGAGGGTTATCAGCTGGATTCAAAATGCTGGGAACATCCTCCAAGGCTCCACCTAGTGCTTCAACGAGCACTACAACCCATTACCCTATTCTAACTCGTGGATTTACGCCCGCTGCCGTAACTGCCAGGACCTCGCTCAGCTCAACCACATCAGGTCTCATGGGAAACTCGATGTTCACACCTGAGATCTATATAAGGAACACCAGCACCGTTTCTGTGAGCCAAGTCTCATTGAACGAGAGTAAGGGATCAGATAGCAAATCAATCCATGAAGGGAACGGGGAATCAATAAAGCCAAGCAGGCCGATTGCTATTCGCAATCACGTCGAGGCAAAAGAAGAGCCTAAACCCCCTTCAGCAATGGCTATTAGTCCTACTGAAAGACGACAAGGTATCGCACTGCGTGAGGGAAGAATAGCAAAATCAGGAAGCCAGATCGATAGTCTCAAAGCAGCCTCTCAAGCTAGACTCGCAGCCCCTAGGCTTGACCTGACGCAGTCATCCGGCCAGTTAAGCACCGTTCCGAATACGAGTCCTACCTCTTCAATCCTTCCCTGGCTGACCCTCCTTAATCCTTCAAACCCAAAAAGAGCGCCAATAAACCCGAATAACCAGTTTCGCCGCTGGCAGCATGTTTTCCCACGCCCACTAAGGGTATCAACCATGAAATGGAAATCTCTATGCTCTCCTGCGGCTCTCCCCCTTACCACAGAGTATTTTCCAACCTTGGAACAACTCGCCAATGAATACTCTGAAAGTCCATATGTGATCGCACAGAACGACGACGATGATGTAGAGGAAATCAGCAGGAACAGAAAAGAGCTGGTGCGGGAGATGGTCTCACAGCGGCTTTCACGTGGGTTCCAAATCGTTGTCGGCACAGCCGTGCAAGAAGCCACAGCAAATAGAGTCGGAGAACCAGATATATTCGCTATGAATTATATGGGCAAAGCTGGGTCTTCGATTTACATGTCGATGGGGCCGCATATCCACCAGCTCATCTGCGACGAAGAGTACAATGTTGAAGTCAAGCGGTACACACGAAAACCCGTGCCTCAGAAGAACGGCATGTTCGGTTTACAGCCGATAAAATATATTGCCTCAATTCGTACAAATATTTCTGAAGGTTATCAGCCTCTTACCGTAATATTCAGAGGTCCGCAGTTTGATTATAGCTGGAACTATGTTGATCGGTATATCGGCGGATACGAGGAAGATTTCGTAGAACTGATGAAGTATTGGAGAGCTAGATTCGTGTTGATTCCGGTGGACCTGCCTCCAGGAGCTAGCCCTGCGCGAAGACAGACAGTGACAGGAATACCTCAGGAGGATCTCAACGATGAAGAAATCCGGTTGGAAGGAATCCAAAAGCTTACACAACTTTTCCAGCGACATCGATATGTCTCACCTGAGGAGCGGCGGTACCAGAGAAAGAAAGGCAAAGACGATAATCCTCTAGAGATTATCTTCAAGACCGCGAACCCATCGGTTGTAGTTGCGAAGGAAGTGGAGAGTTTGCCTACCATCGGAGAAGCAGATACCAATGCTCGCCGACAGCATTTGATTACTGGATCTGAAATGTTCGAACGAAGCACGATGAGACTTAATACACTTGCCCAGGAGCTTCAAGGCCCTAGAGGCATTCGTTTGCAGGATCGAAGGTGGCACTTGCGGCTGCATTACACCTGCTTCATTGGCTCCGAATTCGTCACGTGGATGCTGCTGAACTTTAAAGATATAGATACCAGAGAAGAGGCAGTAGAATACGGGAACGACTTGATGAAAGAAGGTCTCTTCCAACACGTGGAGCGGAGGCACGCATTCCGTGACGGTAACTTCTTTTACCAGCTTCAGAGTGAATATGTCGCACCCATAGTTCGCCCAATGTCAAGAAGCGGCTGGTTTGGCTCTCGTCAAAAACAATATCCCAACCTGAGCGAGTCTAGCGAACTGAGCATACCCGGGACCCGCGCGAGGTCAGGCTCCGTTGTAGGCGAGTCTCCATATGCGAATAGTGGCTCCGAGTCGACCTCGAGCATCCAAACCCCAAAGCAAAAGGCGAAAGTTGCGCTCAGCAAGGTTATGAAATACAATATCGATCCTGGGAAGAAATCATATCGACCCGAGATTGTAAACTTGCACTACGACCGAATTCATAACCCTGAAAATTGCTATCATATCCGTATCGAGTGGCTCAACGTCACTGCAAAACTTGTGGAGGATGCTTTGAGCACATGGGCCAAGACGGTTCAACGGTATGGCCTAAAGCTCGTCGAAGCACCCATCGATGAGGTTTGCGTCATTACAGCGAATGATCCATTCAGGTCACCCCTAGTCGCGAGGCTTTGCATACCTCCGCCAAACAATATTAATATAGAGAGCTCTACATCTCAGCCTACTACGACGGTAAACCACGAGACATTCCCATACCACGAGGCCATCCTTAAAAAGTTCAACTTTGTCTTGGACATCGAATCCGCGAAGAACTTCCCACCAGATGTTGAGGTCAAGTATTCTTGGGGAACACCGAGCTACAGATATACGCAGTATATTCATCGTACCGGCGTTATATTTGCACAAATCACAGATCTAGGTGATTTTCTCCTCCTCGCCAATAGGATGTACTCCCAACGAGGCGTCACGGGTGATAATGCAAAATTCGAGTTTGGAACTAGCGGGAGAGACGATAGGAGTAGCCGAGGAGGGCCGACAACCAGTGGCACAATGATGGGTTCCATGTTCCCTCACGCTCCAGCATCCTTCATGTCCTCCTCCGCCGCTCTCAGCTCCATGAGTTCTCAGCAAACCTACGTGACCGCCGAAATGATCAAAGACGAACTCATCAACTTTTGCAAAGATCCCGAAAAACTCCAAGCCCTCTACGATGAGGTCTATTTGAAATCGGTAACCACGGTACCACCGACGCCAGTCGTCGGACCGGTGGGTGGGGCGGCAAGTGCACCCCTCGGACCAACAATACTGGGCGTTGGAAGCGGGACGATTGGGACTTTCGGGGTGAACGCGATGATGTATCCGTTGACGGGAGGGGGATATCAGAGCATGAGGGACCCGGTTAGTCCTGCGATGTTGGGGTTGGGAGGAGGGTTGGGGAACGCGAGCTCGAGCAGTATTAGCACTTTAACGGGAAATAGGAGCGCTGGGAGCGTGTTTAGCGGGGATAGGAGGAGTACGAGTCAGGGAAGCGGTGGGTTTCCCGATACTTGATACGGTGTGGAAGGGGATCGGAAGGATGGAAGGGAAGTAGTGATAGGGAGATGAAGAGGGTGGTATACGAGGCAAGTCTACGAGGCGGAGGGGAGCTCGAGGGTGTACGATAATAAAAGTATATTTTTGTATGAAGTTGGTAGTTTTTTGTATATATGAAGTTTTTTTGTTTTTTGATACCGGAAATATGGAATGCAGGGCGTAAGGCACATTAGCTGGTAGCGTGATATGGTTTCTTTTCTTCTTAATTCTAAATCTCAGCTTTGATGTATATCAATATCATGGATACAATACACCTAGCCCGGCTATACCTAGTGCTCCGACATTGAATCTCTAAAAACTATACGACCCGATCAGATCTGCTGACACTCAAAGGTATCAAAACCAGTCGTTGCATCTTATTCCTTTTGGTGAATTCGAGTATTCATCCATCCCTTTTTTTTTTTTTTTCACCGCCGTCTACACTTCCCGCTTCGAGACGAGACATCGTGACCTACCCCAAACCAACCCCATGCATGGTGTTGAACTTCATTTCTTCCCATTTTAAATTTTCGACCCCGGGTGGAAGGGGGGGTAATGAAATTAAGAATAGAGTGAATGAATGAAATGCACTCCCCTTCCAAACTTGTCACCCGCGCCGCCGCCCGCCTCCACCTTGCATTCTCCGTCGGAATTCGCAAATTTGCTTCCTTTAGGTCTTTTCCTTCTTCCTTCTTTGTCTCCCCGTAGAATCAACCATAATCGTGGGCACACCCCCCACTATCATCAAAACCAACTACCCGTCTCGAACCGTCTCGAACCCCTCCTGATATTTGATATCCTAGTTGCACCCTGCATGAAAAAGAACAGGAAAAGCAAAACAAAAAAATTTCATCGGATCTTTTTTGGAATTTGAAATTTACAACCTATAGGAAATAAATTTTCGACGTATGATAGGGAGAAAGGAAGGAAAGTAAGGCGTTGGAAGTCGAGTTCCCGAAGAGCTCTCTCTTTGATGTTTGTTTCTACATTTCTACATGATGCAATGCATGTGCCGTACCTAATTCCCCACATTCAACCTATTCGACACCGAGGGTGAGGGTATCCACCAGTGCCTTTTTTTTTTTTTTTTTGGCGCGGCGCGCAAAGACTTCTAGAGTCTAGATTATTAAGACGACAATTGCAACCCGCAAATTTCAACAAAAAAAAAACCATATGCGCATGCGAAAATACAGGTATTATAGCTAATGCACCATCTACTATTGGCAGGGCCTCGCCTCTGCCCTTTTTCCAGCGTATCCACTTTCAAGCTTTTTGGCTTGCATTTAGAAAAAAAATTTTCAATCTATGATATCAAGTGGGGGGTGGAGCCATACTTTGGTCAATCATGACATGGCTGGATCTGGAGCGTGGATGGAAAGTTCTTTAGTCTACTCTATTTTTTTCCAAGACCGATATCGGCTATATCTTCCCAACTTTTTGATCTTAATAGTGGTAAATTAGGTAGCTATGATGGAAGAGCTGTAATGAAGACATGTCGTTATGAAGGACCTTAGTTAGATTGGTCCGTGGGACGGAGAGCATCAGCTAGGCAGTCGATTAGAATTGCCGTTGAAGCTTGTTGACATCAAAGAGACCCGCGGGAGGAAGGGAGCGGGCGGTGGGTCTAGCGAAGTCTCAGAGTTTGAATATGATTTAATGTTTCAGTGATGAAAGCTCTCATGGCATCATGCATTATCTGATGCGGCACCCGAATGGCTTTGTAATAACCAATCCCTCGTGGCTGTCGAAAAGTAAAACTTGTCTCGTCTGTATTGACGCGAGAATAACTCCCCGGAACAAGAAATGAAGCGAAACCCATTGAATTTGCCCAAATATATTTTCTATATTTCAAGTATAGATACCCAGAACTCCGCTCCCTAAAAGCGTGCCGATATAGCTTTCTGCAGTATCAAAGGTTAAAATGGCCAAACCGCTCAAAACGAAAGGTCCACCCGAGATGTTTTCAAATCCAGTTTCTAGCAGATTAATCCGAATATCCAAGGCGGCAAAAACCACCCTATAGATCGGATTAACATTTGATTTGGCAGGATGAATAGATGTGGGCAAGGGGTTAGAAGTTTGGATAGTCCTATAGTCAGAAGCGGGACAAGGAAAGTCTGGACCTTTTTGCCCGATATTCCATTTCGATAATGCTTGACGTTAAACCTAGGGAGCCAAGCTTTTGAGGTCAACACTGCAGGAACCGCGAGTGGTAGTTGAACGTGAACTCTTCCTCGGCATTATATTGCCGTTTACATTAAGTTTTTCATCTTGATTAAGTTGATCCTTTAACGGCCGAGTGATCACGAGAGGTAGCAAGGGGATACAGAAGGTATATTTGAGAAAGAAGTAGAGAGGCAGAGAGGTATGTACGAAAATAGGTTGAGAGGGTTTGAAAGTGGTTGAAGTCTTAGCGCCCCGCGGTCTGGGGAGCTCATTCCCTTTTATGTCATAGTGCTGCGACAAGGATGGGATTGAGAGGGTGTGGAAGGGTGTGTGCTGCTTGATGAGGCGAACATGAATGACAGACAGCAGGGCGGGTATTTATCGATAAAAGAGAACAGCACGGAGGAATGTCTTGGACCAGTGTGTGAAGATGTGCATGTGGATGTGCAGGAAGTAATACATGGGGACCACAGAGAGAGAGAGAGTGTGTGTGTGTGGCAGGTCTCCCGACCCGATATTCCATAGAGGAGGAACAACAATCCATTGATTGAGAATACAAAGTCTTGCCTATCTTGTTAATTGCCCTGTCGTTCCTTGCCCCCATGACGAGGTACACACCTCATGTATATACATGTCGGCGTTACTTGTTTGGTGGGGATCCAAACCAGATTTAGTAGTTTCCCACGAAGGTCATGAGCAGTTCCATGGGTTCTGCAGTGCATTGTATCCAACAAATCTTGTACGTCTACGCACGGACATTCGGGACATATTTACGGGTTTTCCCCCTCAAGCCAAGTCGATAAATGAAAGGGATAGTTAATAGGCTGGACATGGAGGAAATGTGAAAATGCATGAATGTTTTTGGTTGTTCCTGGAAGGAGGAGCTGATGGTGGCTGGGTACTGGTAGGCAGGTAGATGCCCGTTTCGAGATGTGCAGCTAGCAAGCTTAAAAGAAGAGATCATGTTTTAGGTCAAAGCGTCAACGTTGGTTGGTTGGAATTGCAATCGGCCTGGTCGGGGCTTCACTCGATGGGACCCATCTGGCTAGCCCTGCTAACCTAGCCCTGCAATGGCGGTGGAGTAGGTTCGGGGTATCTTTTTCGTCAGCGTGTTGTCATAAACCTCGCGATTTTCACTTTGGGCTATCATAGACAAAGCAACTCGGCAGGGGAATCAATCAATAGGCGGCATCCGCCGTTTGAATCCTTAACGCCTTCATGCCCAATACCCCGCTGTAATCTTTTTGATATAGATAGATGATTTACCGGGTGGAAGAGCAAAATATTCCCTCGGTGATATGCGAAGTGAGAGGCAAAAAATGCCTTCAAACCAATCTCTCAAACGAAAAAGGGCGAGGTGGAATTCGCCAGAGATGGCACCTTTCCTTCAAAGCTTCCCTGAGCCGGTGAAAATTTTCTGGCTAATACCCCGCCAAAAAAACAAAGCAAGCGGTGACCCAGAAGATATATCATGCAGCTCACGTTTGTAGATGCCCCACTTTGCTTATGCACTGTCCACCGTACTTCAACGGTAATCCTATCCCATCCAGCCTCGTAATCCTCGCAACACCCAGAACGTTAGAGCTAGAACCAAGATCTAAAGAGTTCTCCTATCCGTGCCGTCTCTTGGTTTGAGAATAAGAAAAATTTTTCATCCTCAAAGTCAGGCGTTCTAACTCCACGGGAACAGAGCAATAACGTTGGATATTATATCGAAAAACTTTCGGAATCGGGAATTTTCTCGGGTTTATTTTTGGTATACCTTCGGGAAGAAAAAAAAAAAGTTGTTAATGTGAAGAAGGTTTGGAGGTATTGTAGTTGTACACTTGCTGTTGTAGTGAGGTCGTTTTTGTTAATTCAGAGACATTTTGGAAATAGAATTCAAAAGCACCTAAATAAGAATTCCTATGAGATGCAATCGGGAAGGTCACCCTGACATCCGGATGAACTTGCTAACACTAGAATGCGAACTAGCAGCTGAATGGTGTTATACATGTACGTAGAAATTCAAGTTCTCAAAGCTTGGATGAAGACAAATGTGCCCTAGCGGCTCAGATAGGGAAGCCTGGCGGTGAACCCAAGTTGATTTTGCATGCTATTCTTATCGATTGTAACCAGAAGTGTTCAATCCATCAAGTTTAGCAAATTAGGCCCTCTCAATTGACATGGACAGGCTTACGAAGCGAAGACATGGCAGCGCTGCTTTGGCTATACCGAAATGCGATTAAGTTGATTCACCTGCGCACTGTAAATCTTGATACTATACGCCCGTTTCGCCTTCGCAATGCCTCGCCGACTGGTACATGTATTCTACCATGCCATTCCTGAATTAACTCCCATTACTCCTTGCCCTTCTCTCTCAGCCACTGCCAAATTTCCGTCCCGCTATACCAAACATCGTTCACCACGGACGTCGACTGCAGGCCCTCCAGTACCCCCAAACACCAATCCTGGCAATTCCATTTGCCTTCTCCTCCCTTGTCTTCCTCTGTCTCGATATACGCTGCCTTGCTCACCGATTCAAATTGCTCCAACATGTTTGGATCATCCGTGCTAACGCTGCCAATCCCCAACTTTTCAACCACTCTATGGGCTAATGCACCGTCAATGTCGACATCATTGTGTGCATCCGCTGTTGAAACTGTACTGATAGTCTTTCCAGGCTGTCCCTTCTCGGGGCTGGCGTCCTCAGGTCCTGGGTAGTAGTATCCTCCAGGCATTCCTCGAAGTTGATGCTTGATACCCCTTGTAGAGGAAAATTCAATGAGGAAGGCCCAGTGATAAGCTTTTGGACGGCCTGTCCGCCAGTGGGTGCCCCGATCGTAGGTCACAATGTAGAGCGGGTGCGAAAGCGACATGATATTGCCGTACGCAATGACCCTATAGAATCCACAAAGCGATAAATCGTGTGAATAGGTCTAAAGCTTAAAAAGTGCTCTCTCCGCATATTTGCTTTGTTTTGACCTCGCTTCCCTTTTCGGGGTATATTATAATATATTTTCTGTCGTACATAACCTCCTTAGCGAAGGGTATTATTTTCGAAGGATCGCATTGGAGAACAAAGACGCAGGAGCTCGCGTGCTGGAGCTTTATGCCGTGTGATCTTTGACTAATTAGTCCCGAGAATCGTTATTGGCGCGGGAATCTCTGCGAAAAAAGGTGTTTCCCCTCAAAAAAAAGTGTCAACACACGGCCGGATGTCAGCGGTCCCTGCCACTTTGATGATCATAAACAATGGTTACATGGTGAACTTCAAAGAGAGTGCGATTTGTAAAACGATGGTATAGGTTCAAGAACGTGAGGATTGGCTAGTTCCTATCGAGCGGTTGGGATTGGTAGGAAAAAGAAGGCAAAACAACCGTTTACGGAAACTCATCATGGTGGGAATTTCTTAGCAGCTGCTTCCAGGCTTTTTGATCCCATAGTCACCTCTTTTTGTTTAGCGTTAGAAAACGAGCGGGACCAAACAAGACCTGTTCTGTGGATACATAAGTATATGGGACGGTCAACATGCTGCTGCATGGAGGGGGAATAAGTTTCTTTTACACAATTGAATTCTTTAAATCGATAAATCTCATATAACAACCACCTCCACCAATCGTCTACGGGGTTTTTGGACATATTGGGATCCATATGTCCCCGTAGAACCACCTCTCCTCGACACAACAATATCAGTTCGCCTTCTGGTTCGAGCTGGGGGGTTGCAGAAGGAGAACTCCAAAGTTCGGAAAACCTTATACCGACCCCAACTATACGCCTTTCTCTGGTCGTTAGGAGAGCAATCCCCCTCTTTGCTCGCTTCGCCTAAAAGCTAAAGGACGGTGTCTCTCTCTTCTCTATTCCCACTTCTCGAGATATTTGTCCGTTTCAGCAGCTGGTCTCCAGCTTTCCCCATTCCGAACCCTCCATAAACCGGCCCCATTTAAATTTCCTATTAATCCCTCACGCAACAAAAAAAAGAAAGACCCGACCTGGTAAGATTGGGGAGATAGTCGACATACATTTAGGGCAATTTTTTGATTTTCCCTTGCAGACGGAAAGCGGACGGGTGACCAGCCTTTCCAGCGATTTGTTTCCTAAAAAAAGCCGTTGCAGGTAACCTTCTTTTTGGCAGCGGCATTTGGCAGCAGTCGGGGCGACGGTGGAGTGGTGATCCCACAATAATCGTATATTGCCCTTAATTCTTAATTAATTCCTTTTTTTTTTTTTTTTCTTCTTTTCTTCAAAATTTGGCAAAAAAGGGAAACCTCGTTCACGCCCTCCTTTGGCCCTCGGCCTGTCCATCAGCAGCAGCAGCAGCAGCAGCAAAAAAGATCTCCCCAGCGCACTCTGGCAAAAAGAGGCGGATATATTCACAATATAACGGACCCGGACGCCCACGAGAATCTCACCTGATTTCCTTCCTTTCCCCTTTAGCATCTTTTTTCAACCGTCGATACAAAGGCACAATTTTCAAAGGACTCTTCAAATTATTCTCTTTCTTTCTTCCTTTTCTTTGCTCAGCTTCAGACACCCAGAGAGTCTAGACTCAAGCCAACACTCCAATCAAACGAATCGGATTTACAAAAGCTGAGAGCGGCTTCAAGGATCTTGATAGATCTAGAAATACAAAAAAGAGGTACGTAATCGCAAGTATACTTTTAGCTTATCTTGTTTAAAATCCGATGCACCTTGCGACGCGCTGCCTGCCTTTCTTTTTCGATCCGTTGTTTGATATCTGTTGCGCATTCCTGTCTCGTGCGCATGTGTTGGTATCAACAACGTGATTTGTCTGTTTCCTTTGATCTCGTTGCTTTTTGGAAGGCCTCTTTTCGTATCTGACCGCCCGGTCCAATAAACCGAATCTGGTATTGTAGAGAGAATGGCCCTGAGCAGAATCAGCATTCTCTCGTCTCCCCTTGCCTGGCGAAGAAATGTTGGACGGGAAGACCCTTATCATGGCCGACGATCTCTCCAAATAGCGAGTTAGGACTTGCCATTTGCCCATGTTTCGGCATGTCCATACTATTTCGTGTTTCGCATGGAAAGTCAAATACGAGTCCTTGGGTGGTGAATAGATGGTTGGCTTTTTTTGCCTCACATGCCCGCAGCTGGGGGGCACGACACCACTTTCACGATACCCGACTATCCGACCCATCCCTCTCGCCTAAGCTACCTTTGAGCGACGAGGGAAAAATTGGCCGGCGCACAGGGTTCACTCACGAGATACACACCTCCCCTTCAAACGCCATGTATATCACATGTAACATTTTTATCTCTTGTTATGTTTTAACTTTTCTTTTTCATTATTGATTTCTGTCCCCCAAACTACTCTTGACGGCTCTAGCTATCTAGCTATCTCTCCCCTGACCCTCGCGGCATTTCAAGATATCCGAGCATCCCGTCCCACTTTGTTAGCCTTCTGCGCATGAACATGTGTAACCGCCATCTTCTTGGACCAACGCAAAGTTGGCAGCTCGATGGGGAACAAAGTTACCCCTTGGATGTGCATGCTCTTGGTCGCCAAAGGCGGTGTGATTATTCGCTGGGTACCCCATCTCTGTCCCACTCTTGCCTTGTATAACTCCTTCCATTACTAAGAGGGCAAGGCTTGGTGGGATGAGGAGCAAGCACCACGTCACACGAACCCAAGAAAATAAGCCCTTTGCAGCTTTTGGGGGTGGATCTAAACATCGGACGAACGAAACCATGGCACTCCCTGGGTGGATATTGCATGCCGCAGCTTAGCTAGTAGGTCACCTTTACGGCCTGGTTAGGTCTGCGTGCCTGCTTGCCTATTGCTCTCTAATTCTCCAAAAAGGCAGACACACGCAGTCTTGTTATTTTTACTCTTACTCGCCTTTTGTTTCTTTTTGGAGTGCTATCTTGCTTCCCCTTCTTTTTTTATTACCTTGTATGGTGAATAAAAGGTCCTGCGACAACCGCAATAGCAATATCGGCATGACTCTTGTTCTGTTGCTGCTCAGACTGGACTTGTCGCGCCTTGTCTTTATGTTGGATATCTGATACTTCTCGTTATCTTTGGCTTTCGAGGTGACGTACGTGGGTATTCCTTTGCGCCTCCCGCACACTGCTAGATTTACTGGCTGCTCTCATATTTGCAGATATTCATCAGCCGGGTTACCCTCTTTTTCCCCCTTTTTTTCTCCATTTATTTTCACGCCTTCTTTCGCATGTTGGTCTTATTGTTACTATCATTTGCGGCTGGATAGAGGGAGTAATAAGATGTGTTGTCCCTCCATGGCGATGCTCTGACGTTGCGCCTTGCTGGCTCATCCCCCCCATCATAGCCAGGCAGCTTGCTGTCGTATCACTCCTGCACTTACCGCTTTGATGCTCTGCTCTCCTCTTGGGACCCCTCAGCTCATCCCTCCTAAGATACTCCTCTCTTGTCATCTCATTTCCGATTCTATCATAATTTCATTATTATTAATTTTCCTCATAAATAGTACCCATCGGCTGTGGTATTTCTTGTGGTATCTCTTGTGGCTAATATCTCAACCTCAGTCCAGCGGCTTCACAGCAACAGAGATAGAGTCGCCGCTTAGACCTTCCCCCAACGGCCTTCTCTATCCGCCTCCCTCTTCTCTGTAATTCCCAGATCACTCGCTCATATAAAACGATTCGCATACCAGATCTGCTGTTCGGCTGGTCTGTCATCGCTCGCTTTGCAGAGAGTCACACCAACCTTATGGCCTTCGACATTACAAATCAGAGATCTAGCTGTTCTATCATGTCCTTCAATTTCAACTTTCCAGCGACAGCAGGCAATCAGAGAAGAGCAGCTGTTATGGCTCAGACCCAGCAGTTCTGAGCCAGCTTGCTACCGACCTTTCTCGATCTACTCCTGGATCTCACTCTGATCTTGAACTAATTACACTGAGGTCACAAATCCATAATACTAACGATGCTTGGCCGTCTTCTCTCGACGGCTATTTCGTCGTCACCAAATACCAAACCTCCCCCCAATAACGAGGCCGAGGATGCGCATACGAAAGCCCTCCTATACCAAGGAAATAATACCTTCAGCACGTGCAACTGCGCTGACGGTGACCCGAATGGAGGCTGTGTTCGGGATGTCCGAATAATAATAGCGCAGGACTCTGTTAGTGGCGACCCTAAGCTGACAATTTATGACTCCGTTCCTATCGCTCCTCCTCTGAGTCTCTCGAGAAAGGCAGATGCCCCTATTCACTCGTCAGCAGCTGGACAGCGAGGCCGCCGGCGTTCTGCGGCTCGACTCTCTGTCTCAGGAATACAGTTCACACCGAACACTGGAGCAGAGGACGAGCGAAAAGTTTTGCAGGAGTGTATGTTTGGGTCTTCGATCATGGCATACAAGGGTCCGAGCACTAAGGTACATGTCTTACCCTCGGCTCCTCAAACCACAACGCCTGTAACAAGTACAGCGTCAACAAGTGCGCCCCAGTCGACGCGAAGAAACCCATTGAAAGCTTCAATCGGCCAGATCTCTGCCTCTACCCAAGATCTACCTGGAATTGCTCAGCCGATAGCTCAGCAGGATGACATTAAAAGCGTTCTTATCACCCGTACATTCAATGTTATTTTACCCTCGCCACAAAGTGTACAACCCACCAACACCTCAAATCCGCAGCACCATGTTTCTTTCAAGGTTCCTACCAAAGAAGAGCCACCGGTCACTCCTGGTAGTTCCGTTGGCTCAACCCATGGGTTTCCATTCCCGAACATGAACACAAAGCAAGGAACTCCTCCAAGTGCTATGAAGGCTGTGAAGCCGCCAAAGATGATCAATTATGCGATCGGTCTCATTATTGCGATACCAAATAATGCTGCACACCAGTCTGCTGGCCCTAGGCAGCAACGACAACAAGGAGATATTGAGTTTATTGACCCACTAGCTACGATCAGACGACCCAATCAGGCGCCCATCGTCGACGAGTCTGCTGAAAACCTAGTGGACAACCGAATGGACCTTGTTACCAAGAATTGGGATATCATTACTCGTACGCTGAACGAGTTACAGGTTGTCGCCACTCAGCGGATAACAATCGCCCTGAGCTCTAGAACCGTGATTCTCTCGCCTTCTTCTTACGGACCGCAAAGGAAGTCATCTCTTGATACAGCTGCTTTAATGGGCGACCAGATAATCAAGGAAGAAGTTGAGCGGCAAAGATGGAGGGTCAAAACAGGATTGCAGATTCCTCGGGTCATTACCGGACAGGGTCGCTGGAGCGAATGGCGTCAAGAAGCGAAATGGGCCGGTACTACCTTTGGTGGTAGGGACCGCAACTTGTGAGTATAGCTCATCTACGTATATTTACATTCCATTCACTAATGCGAACCTAGCTTCTTTCTTACGCTACTCACTGCCTTCCTCGGCCACCATCCTGACTGGCTTGATGTTTTGGCTCCTCCCGTCTACCGCCGACGGCATGTTCAGAAACAGCGAACTCTTGGCAAAGAGGATGCTTATCTTCCCTCGAGGACGGTAATTGTTTGCGATGACAAATTTGTATCACGGCGCCTCGTCTATCTCCTAGCGGCTTTCCTTCCGGAACGTTCATCACCCACAACCCACTGGACAGGTGAACACACTTCGTCGAATCGTAGCACTGTCAGCGATGATGGGCTCGGACGGTCACCCCCTAGCAAAGGACCCGAATTCAAGAGAGAGATTAGGCGAGTTCCTAGCAAACTGAGCATGGTAGAAGGCGTGGATGAGAATGACAGCTCTAGCTTAACTACAACATGGGATGTTCCTAAAATATCCGGCGGTCACGCAGACCACGATGTCGATAGGGGTATTGCGAGGATTGGAACATCTCTGCCAACTCACCTTGGTACGAGTCAGCTTCCCATCCCGTTTTCGGCAACTCGCAAAGCACCAAGTACTACAACGACGGATAGCATGGTGCCTCATCCAGCCGATCTCAGCTCGTCCTTTAAACGAGAGCATTCGGAACCTAGACCGGGAAGTAGTGGCTCCTCGGTTAGTGTGAACCTCATACAAACCCTTAGACGAAGTGGAAGCAACAACACGAATGGAAACACAAACGATTCTTCTGGAGGTACCAACGGGAGTGGCTGGGGTAGCTTTCTCAGCAGCATATGGTCGAGCCCAAGAAGCCGGGGTAGCACAAGTGTAGCGAGCAGCCTCACATCCACAGTCGCCGATGACGCGAATGGAGAAAACGGAAGGCTTCGTCGCACTGGGACCGGTCTGTCGGAGAATGTGTACGACGACGACAACCACGGTTATCCAGGAATCTATGATAGCCAAGGAGACGAGTCGCGGCACATTGCATTCAGTCCACCCAAACACTGGCACCAGGATGGTATTCGGACACCAGGATTTGAAGAAAGTACCTTGAGATACTCCGTTGATGACGACGGTGTCATCGATGTCGATATCCCTCTTGGCCTGCCAAGTGTGCAACCCAGTTTTGATGCACCAGCTTTAGGAGCTCTTGGGTCGTCACCTTTACCTTCTTCGCCCACCTCAACGAACCCTGCCGAGTCTTCGATGGAAAATTCATTAATTTCACTCTCAGCCTTAACGCTGCTACCGCCGTTTCCTCAAGCAACCGGAGAGAGCGATACCACCGGGAACGTTGCTGCCGAGTTGGACCGATTCCATCCCGACTTTATCCTTCAAGCGGTTAAGTCTTATAAAGGTCTCGAAAGGGATGTCAAACGGGGTATGCAAGCAGAACCAACGCCTGCTCTTGTCCCTACGCCAGCCAACGAAAACGGAAACGAGGAGCAAAAATGGGTCGATATTTGCAGCACCCTCATCGCCGATACTACCACGATGAAGATCAAGAGACTGACGCTCCGAAGGAAAAGACGACCCACTCCTATTTTCTCACAACACCTGACACCTGCTCAGCTTGTTGCGCATACCTTTATGAGAGACGAAAACGAGGAGGAAGAGTTTTTCGAAGAAGATGTTATGGACATGGAGGAACTCTTAGTTTCGGCAGTGGAGGGGGTTATTGCTGAACCTCCAACATCAAAGCCGACATTGCCGTCTCGGTCGGCTAGCACCAAATCCGCTCGCCCGAGACCTCAAAACACCCGAAGGCGTACGGATGTCTCCGAAGGCAAAGTTAGTGACCACGACACTAGAAAGGCCGTCCTTGGATCCTTGGAGAACGTCGTCCGAAAGGTCGCTGATGATCGTAAGAACGTTGTTGAAAACGTTCTGACTGAGGGTGTAGCGAAGTGGCTAAGCGAGTTGGAAGACGCGGGCGTAGTTTAGTACGTCTACCCGCAAGTCGATCTTACTATCTGACCAGACCGCTTTCACCTTCACTGGTATTATTATTATTATTATTACTATTATTATCCTTTTTCTTTCTTTCTACACGGAAACGGGGTGTGTGTTCGGCGTTCTTGATTTCTCTTCTCTTCTCGCCTTTACGTTTAATACTTTATAATACTCAATGTAACCTGCGTTTGATTTTTAAGAAGTTGGATTGGTGTTTTTTTATGGCGGATAGGATAGGGTGGCATTTTAATGACCGTTATGGATTTCATGGCTCGTTACGATTCTCTTACTGTTTTGTTCTTTAGTGTTTCCTTTTTTATCTTTCCGCTAGTTCCTGACCCTTGAGCAGGAAACGTGGATACTCATGACTGTCTTACTATATCCTTATCCTTTTTGATTCACCTTTATCGTTTCTACCATGTTTGGATTTCAGTGCGATTTAGCGATAACGTTTTTGTGTATGTCCTTGTCATTCGCGGTTGTGTGTTTTTGTATACCATTTGCGGGACTCTAAATGGAAATATTTAGATCCTTTGAAATTTATTTCACGTCAGTTAAAGTCTAGTCTTTGAAAGGACCTCTTCGATTAAAGGGTCTGCCTTTGACGATTATCTTTTTTATGTGGTATTGCTCTGTCATCGTTGAGTGCGGGAAGATCCCGTATCTTACCCTCCGTCGCCGGGTTCCTTGGGAGATCGGGGAGCTTGGGGGCTGTATGATATTTATACTTTGTCTTTAATGATAATGGAATGTTAACATGTAAATTTCTTTATATTCTATATCATGCCTAGTTCTTAAAGATCGACTTGAAGGTATTGTAATAGTAAGTTTGGGCCCGCACTCGACTTGCGAAAAACATCGCAACGCGAATCGTGCCTTATTTTACAACAAAGCTTCAGCTCCTTCGCCGTATTCTCCAGTGATCACCGTCGTGAACTTTATTCATTCTCCCATCTTTTTTTTAAACTA
This sequence comes from Dactylella cylindrospora, assembly GCA_012184295.1. Lineage (NCBI taxonomy): Eukaryota > Fungi > Ascomycota > Orbiliomycetes > Orbiliales > Orbiliaceae > Dactylella > Dactylella cylindrospora. The sequence goes on from LDUD01000053.1 coordinate 390,811, forward strand.
GGACTTAGGGCAGGATGTTACGCCCGATCGCATACAACTGCGCGATCTACTCTTTTTCTAAACCCTTTCGCACAGAAAATGAGCGTGCGACGTTGAGATGTAGGTTAAACCGAGATGATCAGCTTGTCGGATGGAACGTTACGAGATACGTGGTCTGTAGCTATGTGCCTCTCGAAATTTTTTTGTCCCTTGCCATAGGTGTTCTTGTTCATTTTTACAATCGGGCCTTTGGTGTCAATTCGATCTCTAACTTGGTATAGTTACCTCGGTTCAGTAATTCCATATGCATCTGATGGTTTCCTCCGGTGGTACGTCGGCTCTCGTTAGAGCAACTTTCTGGGCCTGCATGGCCGTCGCGGTTGTTTGGATGTTAAGGGTGGGTCGGGAGTATTTGGCGTATCAAGCGGCTCTCAAGAGGGATAGTGAAGGGCTGGGGATGGGTGAGTAGCACATAGCGTATCCTAGAGCTCGAGGGAATGGGTAATAACCAGGTGTGTGACGGCTAGACGATATTATGAGGGCTGTTGCGCAGACGCCTGTTGAGAAGAGGGGGGATATGATTAAAGAGGAGAGTAGGAGGAGGGGGAAGGAGAGGGCGACCTTGTTGATGCTTGTTAGGTATGGTTTGATTTGTTTCTGGTTTGGCTGCTGCGGCAGATACTGATGTGTGCATACGGTTTTGGTCTTAGGAATGAAGATTTGTCTCAGGCGATGGAGACGATGGAGCAGTTGGAGGAGCGATTCAATTATAGATATAGATATCCTTGGACCCTGATGAATAGCGAGCCGTTTACAGAGAGGGTAAGTACTAACTATATTTCTAGCCATTCAGAATATCGCGTCTTCTTGTATACATATCAGAATATCTCGTAACTAATTTTTTTTAAATAGTTCAAAGCGAAAACCCGTAGAATTGCGAGCGGGTCTATCGATTATCTAGCTATACCGGAAGAGTACTTGGACATGCCTGAATGGGTTAACGAAACGAGGGCGAGGGAGAATGTGGATACAATGGCCTTGTACGAAACTATATACGGCGACTCGATGGAGTATATGTGAGTAGATTATGTGATAAAACATCGCAACAATAGGCGGATATTGACAATTTTCCACCTACGTTAACTATAGCAAAATGTATCGGTTTCTAGCTGGGTACTTTTTCGACCAGGATGCCCTGAAGAAGTATGACTGGTATTGGTACGTTTTACCAAGTCCGAACGCTGTCTGTAGCACAGGACCACACTAACTTGTCGATACGTAGGAGAATCAAACCGGGCACCCAATTCCACTGCAATCAAGCCTACGATCCGTTTGCCTACCTCCGAGAGAATAGAAAGGCATACGCTTTCACAATGTCTCACATTGACTATCTCGGCACCATCAAAACTCTCTGGGAAGTCTCCGAGTCCTTCTTCCAGAGATACCCCTGGTACCTCGCAAAACACAACATGAGAGAATTTATGCTGCAAAACGTAACAATCGACGGCGAGGATATACAAGCCTATAATAGCTGCCACTTTTGGTCCGGGTTTGAGATTGCGCGGTTCGATATTTGGAGGATGGAGAAGTATAAGAGGTATTTTGAGTGGTTGGATAGGACGGGAGGGTTCTTTTATGAGGGGTGGTCGGATGCTACGGTGCATTCGATAGCGGTGGCGAATATGTTGGAGCCGAGACAGATTCACTGGTTTGGAGATATGGGGTTCAAGTATGGCGGGTTCGAAGGATGTCCAATCGGTGAGGAGGAAGAGGAGGGTTCGAGGAGGTGTTTTTGTCAGAGTGATTATAAGGGAAAAGGGCGAGATCATGGTAAGTAGCTCGCGGTCGAGATTTCAATTGGCTAATTGGGTCTTCGGTAATCTGATTGCTAATGATATTCCCGCGAGGTAGGTTTCTCATGTTTGCCTCGATATAGGGCGATGTATGGGACTCATCATGAGTAGCATTTCATAAGGATATGGGTCAATTATAAAGATATTTTGATTCCTGGGAACTGATGCATGCTTTCGAAGTTTTCTTTACATATAGATGTTATAAAGTCCAAGTATACGTATTTCTAGATTTATACTTTCAATCTTACCGGAACCGATTCTTAATCGTCCAAACAGGCTCCGTCCTGAGACGTTGGATTTTATGCGTTGCTTAGGTCCGTCAGCCAATGAAAGTGTGCGATTGGGCCTTCAGAGCAACCTCGCGTGTTCCAACAGCTTTCGGCCTGCAATTTTCTGCCAACGCGTTTTCCCCACCAACTGACTTGGGTCCCTCAGCTCCTATTCATCCCGCCTTCTCCCCTTTCATGTTTTCAATTCTTACGAGTTAGCTTTTGTGAAGCTTAAACAGATATTTTCGAAGCTTTAGAAGCTCTAATACTATCTATAACAGAGCAGAAATTCTTTCAAAAACAGCTGGTATAGTTCATGTACACAACACTATCTATTATCACCCCGCCTCGAAGAAAGCCATGGCTGACAAGGGTAGTTCAATTAGAACGAAATACGCAACCAAACGCCATGTCTTCCCTTGTAGACGCGGTCCTCGCATCAGAGGGCTCGCTGCCTGACCCCGTTTCCGACATGTTGCTCAGCTCACAGCTAGAATCCGAGAGCAATGCCGCAACCCCTCGACCACTTGGAGAACGAAGTTCGTCTGTCAGACCGAGGCGAGGAGGACCGGCTCCATCTACGCCTGCCCACCATACCGATGACGATATGATGGTAGACCCTGATGATGAAGTTGTTGGCTTGCGGGGTACTGTTTCTACTAGCAGTAAAGCGAGGAAGTTCATTGATCCTACGATACCAAAGGAGAAGGACCAGGTTGCTGAGAAGCTGAGGGATGTGTTTGGGAATTTTTTGGAGGAGTGAGTCGGCGTAAGGAGGATTTATTGTTTTCTGGAGAGCGAGACCTGACTTTGCGTGCTAGATTTGTGGATACGGGCGAATACTACGGATCTCAACCTCCAGTGTCTACGACCTCAACGGATAAATACTATATTGGCCAGATTAATGGACTTGAAAAATACAACCTGTCTACGCTTTACGTCAACTTTCGACATATAACCAAGCATAATAGTGTTTTAGCGGATGCTATTGTCGATCAGTATTATCGATGGCTACCGTTCCTCACCCAGGGTCTTCATCGATTGATCAAGAAGTATCAACCTGATTATTTCCAAAAGCATCAGTCTCAGTCGAGCCAGGGAATTGCAAGGGCAACCAGTACTGCAGCTGCAACCGACAAGGTCTTTGCATTGGCATTTTACAATCTTCCTCTCGTTAGCCGAATCAGAGGTCTTCGAACAAACCAAGTTGGAAAATTGCTTTCGATATCCGGAACTGTTACCAGAACATCCGAAGTCAGACCTGAACTTTCGGTAGCCACGTTTACCTGCGAAAACTGCAGAGCTGTGGTACCAAATATCGAACAGGTTTTTAGATATACCGAACCAACACAATGCCCAAACTTGACTTGTGGTAATAGAGTCGGATGGAGGTTGGATCTGCGGCAGTCCGTGTTTGTGGATTGGCAAAAAGTCAGGATACAAGAGAACAGCGCTGAAATCCCAACGGGATCTATGCCGAGAACTCTTGACGTCATTTTACGTGGAGAAATTGTCGAACGGGCAAAGGCTGGAGAAAAGTGCATCTTCACCGGGACCCTGATTGTTGTGCCGGACGTTTCGCAGCTCGGCCTTCCCGGTGGCAAGGCTGAGGTCGTGCGGGACAACAAGAATGCGGCGAGAGGTGCTGAGCAGGCAGGTGTTACTGGATTAAAGTCGCTAGGTGTCAGGGATTTGACATATAGACTTGCATTCCTCGCGTGTATGGTTACTACTGATAACACTACTGCGAGCGGAGCTAAGACTAGTGACAAACCTCTCGCTCCGCAGGACGAAGACCAGGATGCCTTCCTTGACACACTATCCCCGAGCGAAGTTGATGAGTTGAGGCAGATGGTGCATAGTGACCACATTTATTCGAGACTAGTAAACAGCATCGCTCCTACTGTTTATGGTCACGAAATAGTAAAGAAGGGATTGCTGTTGCAACTTATGGGAGGTGTTCACAAGAATACTGCTGATGGGACCCAGTTAAGAGGGGATATCAATATTTGTATTGTTGGTGATCCAAGTACCAGTAAAAGCCAGTTCCTAAAGTATGTATCCTTACCACTAATCAAGATCGTCGGAAGTGAATTGCTAACTCTCTTATCCTAGATATATCTGTTCATTCTCACCCCGTGCTGTGTATACCTCCGGCAAGGCCTCTTCAGCTGCTGGTTTGACCGCAGCCGTGGTCAAAGACGAGGAAACCGGCGAATTTACCATTGAAGCCGGAGCTCTTATGCTGGCAGATAACGGCATCTGCGCGATCGATGAGTTTGACAAGATGGACGTAGCGGACCAAGTCGCCATTCACGAAGCAATGGAACAGCAGACTATTTCTATTGCCAAGGCTGGTATTCACGCTACACTCAACGCTAGAACATCCATTCTAGCAGCCGCAAATCCAAATGGTGGTAGATATAATAGGAAGGGTACACTGAGATCAAATATCAGTATGAGCGCTCCCATTATGAGTCGTTTCGACTTGTTCTTCGTTGTCCTGGACGAGTGCAATGAACAGGTCGATACAAACTTGGCTACTCACATTGTCAACTTGCACATGAAGCGTGATGACCACATTCGGCCTGAATTTACAACGGAGCAGCTGCAAAGGTACATTCGTTACGGCAAGACATTCAAGCCTAGGTTTTCAGAAGAAGCACAGAAGGAACTTGTAAGGAGGTACAAAGAGCTAAGAGCAGATGATGCACAGGGTGGTATCGGAAGGAATTCTTACAGAATTACGGTCAGACAGTTGGAGTCTATGATTCGGTTGAGCGAGGCTATAGCGAAAGCGAACTGTGTAGAAGACATCACACCAGCATTCGTTGTTGAGGCGTTCACCCTTCTTAGACAGAGTATCATCCATGTTGAGCATGACGATATCGAAATGGCCGATGATGAGGAAGAGCAAGCGACCGAACAAGGGGAGCGTGAGGCAACGGCAAGGGCTAGCACTGTCGGACCGGATGCTACGTCCACTCCAGCCGCCACGGGTGAGGTTGAGGATGAACAGATGGGAGACTCCTCAGCAGCCAGAAAGACCACAAAGATCACATATGAACAATACGTCAAGATTACGAATGAAATTATTCAGAAGATCAAGGAAGACGAGGCTAGCACTGGCGGCGATGGTGTTGAGCATGAGGAACTGATTACGTGGTACCTGGAAAGGCATGAGGACGACTTTCAGGATGTGAAGGCTATGGAGGATGAGAAGAAGCTACTGAGCAAAGTGTTGAAGAGATTGGTGAAGGAGAATGTGCTGATGAAGGTTGGACGGAGGGGAGAAGGGCTGCTACCAGCAGATGGGGAGGGGGCAAGTGGAGAGGGTTCGGGAGAAGGGTCTTCTGGACAGGCAGCTGCGTCTACCTCGCAGTCTGATGTTGTGCTTTATATCTTACATCCTAATGTTGCGATTGAGGCTGATGAGTAGGGTGGTGTTGGAGTGGTTTTGGTCTTGTATATTTTGTTAATGCATGTTACTGTTTTTGGTAATTGATATCCATAGAAGGGTATGGAGCTCGAATATTATATACGAATATATCATGAACTCGGAAGTACTAGTAGTTGAATCGTAGCTACGTAGGCTTGAAGCCATATTTGTTTAGCACTCAAACTTTACTCCATCGAGAGTCCAAAGCAATTAAGAATTATATTTCTTTTTCTGCTATACAAGACTTCATAAAAATCGGCCATAACAAAACAAATAATCGTCGAAACCCATAACGTTAAAAACCTTTGAAGAGATATCTCGTACACAAAACGCCGTTGAAGGTGAACCATATATACTTCTCGTCGTGTACTGAAAAAAAAAACACCTGTGTATTGTCGGATTCTGCTGGGGAAAAGAGTAACGTCGAAAGAGGGAAAATCAAATCGGGAATCGTTAAGTACTGAAGATAAGCATATTCGCTGAACTTGCTTGATTTGGGGAATCAATAGAACTGAGAAATATAAATAAAATTCGTGAAAGAATCGAAGGATCGAAGGGCCGAAGGGAGAGTGGTGTATCGGTTGAGCGGATAGGATAATAGGTAATGATAAGGACAGTTGAATTTTGTTTTTTTCTTATCGGCTCGATCCGAGTTATAGTTAAAATCCGCCGCCTATGAAATTAGACCGCCATCAGCATCAAGCATTCGATCTAATCATTTTCAAATAAAAAGAACATACCACTCCTAGCGGTCTCCCACAACGCCAAATGTTTTCGGGTATGCTGAGCTTGGTGCATTCTGCTGAAAGCAATGTAGGCACCGGATGCACCAACAATGGTGATGAACGGGAGGGCTCTGCGGCTGTAATTTTTAGAAAGGAAAACGAGTTGTTAGTGTGGTATTCTTAAACGTGGTTGGTGATTGGGCGAGAGTTGAGGATGGTAAGGGTTATCGGAATTCGAATTGTACATACGTAAAGACGGTGAGAGCCATTTTATTTTTTCAAAAAGTAAAATAAAATCCGAGATTGCGAACTTTTAGGGGATATACAGATGTAAAGCGAATGTCGGGTTAAGGCGAGAATAGCGTAACTTGAGTGATATCGGGAGGCGATACTTTTAAGATTTCACGATGTCGAAACGGTATGTATACAAATATCTTATACTCGAACTTTAAGAAAAGAGAGGCGAGGGAGTCGACTTTGGGGCCTTGGTAAGAAACTTTTTCTCAAAATAACTTAAATACAACCACGATAACTTTTTTTTGTATTTTTTTATTTTCCTGGCCTCTTTAGAAAAAAGAAGAAAAGTAAAACTTTCCGACTGATTCTTGGAGGACGGGTCAGGGCATAAATATATCTATCAAGGGACGGGATGGCTTTTCTTTTTCGTAATATCGACCCATCATCTTAACACGCAAACAGATAGATAGCAATATGCAGTCGACAGAAACCGGACAGCTATTTCGGGAATGAGGAAAAGTTCCACTAGCACCCATCTCCACAATATTAATGCGTCAGTCGATTTCTCCATGGGGCGAATGATAAAAGCTAAAAGGTCTGGATCCTTGGGTTGTCTGCCCAGTTACAATAGCGTAATATCGTCGAATCCCCCTTCTTTCCTCTCCAGTTTTTTGCCTGGCATGGAATTTCGGTTGGGGTAAAAACCACGCTTGTAAAGAAAAGGGTGTGTGATACAGCAGGACGGCACGAAGGACAACCTACAGATTTGTTCAACAATTCGCGGTTAAGCACACGACACCTGATTTCAGTGTCTTGGAAGGTTAGGCATGGTGTGCAAGCGTGGTGTGGGTGTGCGGTCAGAAACTCTGGATCTTAGCGTGCAGGGCAGGTGAGCGAAAGGGTTCTGGGGACAGAGAAGTGTAGCCGAGTCTGGCAGCTGGGGTAAGCTCTAAACCAACTCTAGCCTGGAATTGACTAAAATTTGAAGCTTTCTTTCATCTGGGAAGAACGCCTATTTGCGGGGAGGGATGTGGATAGACGGAATGCGTCGGGTGGAGTGGCCTGTTTTGAATCAGACCTCTACGAAGTGCTGAAAAGTTATCGCTGATAGCATGACGGTAAGATGATATCAAGACTACCTCTAAAACATTACATTGCAGTTTGGATGTGTAAGAGATATTTAGTAGATAGGAAACTTTTTTTTAAGAGCTCGTATCGCCCTATTGTCTTCCGGCTGATTATTTTCCTACACAAGTAGGAAGAATATCCTTGTTTCCGAGGTCTGGGAAAAAAGTGCCCTTTCTTCGATCCCTTGAACCAGATAGCGTGTTTGTATGCAAGTTGGGCTCGTTTTAAAAGAAAACGTTGGACCCTAGAACCCCGATATCATGCACGATTAGCTAGGACCCACACCAACCAAGGAGCAGGCCTCGGAACGCAACTTTGATATGATCGGAACGAAAGAGATCAGCAGCAGTCAAGCATGGGGACTTTTGACGGAACTGGAAACATCCTGGGTCTTATTTTAGTGGCCTTGGCTTAATAGAACTGCATGTGTCTTTGCGACTCGAAAGATAACGGATTTGACTAACTTTTGAGCCGAGTATTGAGATCACGAATACGATGTTTGCTTGTGAGGGATAATAGGAGTGATATCAGAACTGTTAATTTTAACATTTGACACTTTACAAAAATATTTACATTTGTAGCCTGTGATAAACGGCCGTTGTAGATATAATGAGCTCAGAGGCGCTCTGGCTGCATATTCGGCCTGCTTTTGACAGCCGTGGCTCTAATTAAGGCTTAAAGGGCTGCCTTATGGTGTACTATAATCTTCAGATTATCTTCAACCTTGGATCGGACTGCAAACTGGCTGCTGATATCTGAACCAAAAGCTCCATGTAGTGTCGCATGCTACACACCTCACACGACAAAGGATGAGATGTAGTAATCTTGATCATGACGGTAATTGTGACTATCCCTCAAATGTCAATTTTCAGCCTGGTGGTTTGTTCCTCACTATAACCTCGATGACGCTAGTATTTCTTGTCCGCGATGGGAATTCATCGTCGACCTCTTCAAACTCATCCTCGTCGACCTCTTCAGGAATATCGACATCGATATCCATGGCATTTCCTGCATCTTTACCTTGAGCGGTCGCTTGTCTTTTTGCATCCGTCTTCTCTTTAGCCTTCATCAGTCCTTCAAACGTCACATTCGTATTATCAGGGACCACATCGTCCTTGCACTCTACCGTCGACGTCCGAATCTCAATTGTAGTATCCTTCTGTCCTTGGAAATATAGCCCTAGTGCCAATGCCTTCTCAATTGCCCTGCCCGTAGCCTGTATTGTAACATACTTTTTTTTGTCGTCTATAGGGTCTGTTTGTTTCCTCTGGAACACTCTTCTTTGCTGTCTGGATGATACTCCAATTTTCGATTGATCTTTGAATACATTGAGGGCCTTTCGGACTCGTTTGACTGTGGAGATGAAGGGAGATTTTGAGGAAACGTAGACAACTTTTGGGTCCGCGGAGAGTCGAGGGGGAGGTATCGGGCGGGGTATATGGCGTTTTACGAGCTTTGCATCTAAAATATCGGAGTTAGCGACTTTAAAAACTTTTTTGTAGATTGATAATTGAAGAGTATACTTTTTGGTAACTCCTTTGACCGCTTGTGCGATCGGTGGGTGGTGGCCATAACTGCATTTTCATTGTCGTCGCTGTCATTGGTGAGCATGAGCAACTATTTCAATGTTTACTTGGACAAGGCAGCTGCTGCTTTACGCGACTCAAACCTCTCTAGAAATTCGAACTGGCACAACGCGTTTACTAAACCTCTTTAGCATTTCAAGAACGGCACCGAAACCTTCTGATGACTTGTAATCTTCAATCAACGTTACACCTATAATACTGTAAGAGGATAGATAGTTCTTTGTATCAGCTATCTTTCGGTTCCTCGACACCTATCGTTAACCCTTACCGACAATATGGATCTCGATATACCTGACCCCACCGACTGGCTGAAAACTTCAGTCCCAGGACTTCAGGCCCTCGAGACCGCCTTAAGGTGCCAAGTCTGCAAAGAATTCTTCACGGCTCCCATGGTCACCTCCTGTGGTCACACCTTTTGCTCGCTCTGTATACGAAAATGCCTCTCGACCTCGCAGAAATGCCCTACCTGCATGACGACAGACGAACCAAGCCGACTACGAAAGAATACTGTGGTGCAGGACCTCTTGTCGCACTTTGTTTCAGTAAGGGATCAAATGCTGGAACACCTAGCGATTAAGGAGGTTGAAGAGAAGCCAGATGAAGCAGAAAGGGAAGAGGACGGAAGGAGAGCACTCAAGCGTAATAGCTACGACCCCGAGGAAGACGAATCAGATAATACTCAAGTGCAAAGAAGAGGCAAAAGAAGAAAACAAGAGCAACTCTCTGAGAGATACGACGACGAAGGAGATAGACCAAGACGAAGCACCCGAAGTTCTTCTCAGAGGACTAGCTCGAAAGTTTCTAGTCAAACCCCCATCGTTATCGATGATAGCGACGGTGACTTCAACCCTGTGGATGAAATCTCAGATGACGATGAATTTGGTACGACGAAAGGAAAGCGGAAACAATCCAAGGCAGTCGATACGCCCCCAAGTGACTTGGGCCAATGCCCCATGTGCACACAGTGGAAGCCCTTGAAGACATTACAAGCTCACGTCAATCGCTGTATGGATGGGAGAAGCTCGCCGCCCACAGAGTCCACTACAAACGGCTCCTCATCATCTCCAGCAAAGAAACCATCTATTCCATTCCATACTTCGAAGCCCCAGGTTATTACCACTCGAGCTCCGTATACAGAAGAAGAGAAGCAGACACTCCGAATACCAAAGCTTGCTTTCAGCATGATGAAAGAAACTGAACTCCGAAAGAAGTTGCAGCAGTATGGACTGAAAACAGATGCTAAAGGGAAAGAGGCAAAAAAGATCCTATGCGATCGATTGATGGACTGGACGAATCTGTTCAATGCTAATCTCGACTCTGATGCTCCAAAAACTACAAAGGTATTAATCCGGGAACTGGAGTTCAACGAGAGAACACAGCAGAACCAGAAACCCAGCGTTGTCCAAAAGAAGGATTTTGAAAGGGAAAACTGGGGGACCCAGTTTACAAAAGAGTTTAGCGATCTGATTGCAAATGCAAAGAAGAGTGGAGCAGCGAAGAAGAAGGCTGAGGAAGGATCAGACTCTGGTGCGGGTTCGTCAACCACCCCTGTGGCTCTGGATACTTCGGAAAAGTCAACGCTCATGACTACCGAAGTGAACGGCGTCGGCTCGCCGGAGACCATGATTGAAGTTTGAATTTTGACTGGTACAGGTCACATTTTACGTCGACTCAATGCTTGTTTTTTACATTGATAGCATATTTAGCGATTCTTACGGCGTTCCATCGATTTGTTTTTATTGGGTTTGGACATTAAAGGCGTGAAAAACTTGTATTATATCATAACTTTCTATCTCAAGAATGAAAAACCTGCATGATAACTGCTTCAAAATCATTATAAATCGTTCTCCAATGATAATCAAAGCGCTGCAAGGGGATATCAACTTGCTCCAACGCCGGCTGAATAAGTAATCCAGACCTCCGAAAGAAACTCCCAAATACACATACGTCTATATATATTACCCATAGCATCTATGCAATCCTTCTACGCCGGTAAAGCCTCTTGTTCGCCATCCCGTTTCTTATCCTCCTCTTTCATATTCTTAACCTCCTGAATGGCCTCAGCTTCGACACCCTTTCCTCTCTCCACAACATCCACGCCCTCACTCGCAACTGGTGGTTTATCCGCCACAGTCAACTCAGCCAACATCTTCGCCAGCTTGGCCGCTTCCTCCGCTTCCCTCTTCTCCCTCTCTTCTCCCGCTATCTTCCTGCTCTTCTCCTCCTCCGCCCTCATCAATTCCGCAAACTCTGCCTGCACCTCATCATCCACTTCATCCATCTTGATAGCACCCGTCTCGCCCACAACCCTCGAAATCTCATCCGTCTCCATCATCTGGTCCGCCAATTCATCCATCACCGTCTCCACTCTCTCCACCCCTCCGGTCTCCTTGTTTAGCTTCTCGAGGACCTTTGAGCTCTGCTCCAATGTCTCGATTAAAGTGGCATTATCAACCGCCTGTTCAATCTTCATCAGCACGTTCTCCAACTGCGTTAGACTATTGGTGGCTGTTTGGAGGTGTTCTTCCGTCATCTTTTTGCTGCGAAGAGCGGAGAGGGCTGTGATCTTGTTGTTTGATGCTGCCGCTGTCTTGGCTTTGTTTTGCAGTTTTGAGATTTTGGAGGATAAGGCATCGACTTTGAGGTTCTGGGTGAGGATTAGGTGTTTTAGCTGGGCGGTGGTGATGTCGGATTTAGTTATGGGGGTTAGAGGTGAGTCTGGGGTCTTGAATTTAATCGTCTGTGAAAAGATATTAGTTTGGTTCGATGCAGTATACTTTGCAGTTTTGCGATCGTACCTTTCCCTCGACCTTTGCCTCCCCCAAGTCTCTCGTCAGGTGCTTTACTAGCACCTTGATATCCCTTTCGCTCAGCTTATGGTCCTCCTTCCCTAGCATCCCCCCAAGTTCGTGCTCGAATGTCTCCAATGTCATGACTCTATCAATATCTCTCGACCGCCGCGACACAGCTCTTAACACTTGCTTCGCAACATCCTAACAGCTTCCACATTAGTGATCCCCATAGACAATGTCAATAGCATCCACAAACCTCAACGTTCCTAACTACTACCACATCCCCACCGACCAACTTGTCGCTCGCCGCTCCTCCCCCACCAATCCCCACCTGCCGTAGCCCCCACCCGATAACCTTCCAAGGATCCACCCATGGCTTATAATAAATACTCTCCTCCCTCCCTAAAAACCCCTTCAACGGGATAAATTCCCCGCTGGCCAACCCATCATTAATAACGCATCCCAGCCCCGTCGGCGCTCCAAAACCCGGTATCGATAGCGACGTCAGTAACGAGGGTGTTACCGGGAGGATTAGAGTATCGGGCGAACTGCCGCCACCAGCGGAGGAAGTGATAAGAGCTTTGGAGCAAGCTTTAGAGAGTACTAATTTCCAAGCGGTGGTGTTGGCGGTATAGCCGGCTGAGTTGGTGGTTTGCAGGGAAACGAGATCGGAGTAGAGTGATTGGAGGCGGGTTCTATGATTTGAAGAGTTTTGCGGTTAGTCGTGTGATGTGATATATTAAAACGGGGTGAGAGAGCAGGGATAGGGGATGTTTACTTACTCGCGAAAGTCTTCTTGGGCGAGGATGAAGGATAGTAGTTCGCTCATATTTGGTAATTACTGGGGGAAGCTTGGGTAGGCGGGGTTGGCGGGATAGGTGGTACTATTCTTTCTTGCAGCGGGGCGTATTATTTTCAACGGAGCATACGCTGCTCGAGAAGAGATGGCTTCTTTATGGATCGAAGATTGAGATAGGAAAGTCGGCTAGTTTGTTGGTTGAGGACGTCATAACAAAAACAACGCGCCAAAGCAGCAAGTTCGGGAAGCCGTTACTATGCGGCGGCCGCAGCTGGAGCTATGGAGCTGGCAGCACGCGAGTAGCCGCAAATTGCCTTTTCTGTGATATCATTTGCGGAAAAGCCTTAGAGCTGCAGAGTTTAAATTAAGCTTGCTTGTATAAAGTAATGCTATTTAATAGAAACGAGACAAAAAAGGCCATTGTAAAACGCCGTATCTGTCTATATACATCATGATAGTATCTATGTAGGCCAAAAAAACCAACTACATATCAATCGAACCAAGTTTAAAACTCTTCCAGAGAGCTCGACGAACCATGCAAATGAGCTGCAATATTAACTCCCCAGAGCTAATAATTTAGACTGCCAGCTCACCCAGGTCCATCAAAACTCTCACCCATCGTCATCATCCCTGGCGCATCTCCATTCGGCGTCTGTGGTATCAAAATACTTCTCCTCTTCCCATCAAATCTCGGCTTCTCAACTTCTCCATCCAGATCAGCTCCATCACCACCAACCTGCCCCACCTCATCATCCTCGCTCTCATCCTCCTGATGACCGACATTAGTGTCCACCTTTAGATCCAACAGATTCTCATACCCAGAATCCAACTTCATCTGATCAAGGAATCTTCTGATATAGGCGAAATCCGTATCAGCATATTTTGGCATGGCTACATCAATGCAATGCCTCGCTTGAGCGAATTTCCCTAATCGTATCCAATTTTCCGCTGCCAGTACATGCCATAATGCTGCTTTCCGTCTTCTTCCACCCCAGCCGCCGCTGCCAGCACCTTGTCTAACGGCGTAGCAGTCGCCTATTCTCTGGGATATTAATGCTCTTCCAACTGTCGGTTTGATGTTCAAATCTAGTGCCTTTATCGCCCATTTCGCCGCTAGTTCGGCAGAGCTGCCGCCAGCTAGGCGGAGGAGTTCGACGGTTACGAGTAGGCAGCGAAGAGCCGCGTAGAATGCGCGGAAGCGGGTGACGTAGGAGTAACAAGCTGCGTCTAGATAGACGTCTATTGTATCCGCTCTTAGTTTTGGTGTTATTGGTTGGCCGGTGAGAAGTAACGATATGACTGTCATTTCCTGTAGAATATAATTAGCATTCCGCGAGAGGTTTCCGCAAGGAGCGGTTCCCATACCTGTGCACCAGCGACATGTAGCCACGCTTTGTCGTTATTAAAGTCCGTCCGTATTGTATTGTAAACGTCGTAAGCTAGTTTCCAATCTCTCAACATAAACGCCCAATCCGCTAGCTTTCTCATCTGCGCCTCGGGGGTGATCGGATCGTAAGAATTCGTTGTGGAGTCAAAGTTACTAGTTGTTGCGGAGCTCGTCGCCGATCTGCTTCCTGTAGTTCCTAGAAATCTTCGAGAGAACGATAACATCCTTCCACCGAGGCCTTTCCGCCTTGATAATATTTGGTCATTCCAGCTGGCAATATTCCTTTCCATGAAAGGTATCACGCTTTGGGCGACCATTTCCCTAACCATAGTTTTTATGGCCACTTCGTCGGAACTTGTTATGAACCGGCTTGAAAGGTCGTCATCTGCGTCCTCGTCTGTGGTTTCATTAGCACCATAGTCCGCTTAAGCCCAGTAAGGGGGTAAGGCATACCTTGTCTATGAAGCTCTGCTAACTCCTCAGAGGCGGGTAACCATTGACTTTTTGCTACAGGTACCGAATCTTCATCCGACACGATACACATAGCCGACCTTAATCTTATTAAGTGACAATGTAATCCAAAGTGTCGTTTCATTTGTTCAAACAGTGCTGTCGACCTAAGAATGTCAGCCTGAGCGTCCCCCCTCGCCTCAGTATCTAAAAGATGGAAGAGATGGAAGGAGTACCAACTTCTGAATATCGTCCTTGTCTTCGTCGTGCACAAGAACATAGTACCGCAAGTACTCTTTGTTAACGTATCCGGGTATGTCCATCTCAGATCCCGTCTTGTACAACTGCCGCAGGGTATCTATCGGTGCCGAGTTTCGAGAAGATATCGCTATGAGGCAAGCTACCGGATGCGCAAACGTTTCGTGCGGAGTCACCGGAAACCCTGATAATAACCGCCGCAGGTACAGCAAGTAGTACGCCTGACCGGTATGACTCTCGGTTTCCGTTGTTAAGGACGCATCAATAAGCTCCTCAGCATGGCTCAGGTGTAAATCTAGCAATTCGTCTACCAGCGGCAGTTCCTCAGAGTTCATAGCCTCTGCCATGATGCCGTTGCTACCCCAATCCCCATTTTTCGCTCCACCGCCAGGACTATCGTCGGGTTTCCTCGCCACGTCGGATAACCTCGCAAACCGTACCGCAAAGTCTTCGAAAGTAACACTGCTCCCCTGCGAATCCCTTGCCGTTATCCTTCCCTGCACCTTCTCTCCATAGGGTCGGATCAATTGGTAAAAGTCTGTTAGACCTTTCTCGCGGACTATTTCATTAACATCGTCGGAGACATGGACGGCAATATGCGGAACGAAAGCATGATGTATGACGGATTTGATATCGTCGACCACGTCACGTGGTAAGCTGACCGCAGTGCCGGCGAAGAGTGAAGATAGGGAAGTAGAAGAGCCGGTGGAGGCTATCGAAGAGCGGAGGTTGTACATCGGTGACGCCTTGGAGGTGCCCATGGCGGAGCGGGTCCGGGGCGGGAGGTCTATAGGAAGGGCCATCACTGCGGTTTGGTGTTCCTAGCAGAGCAAAGTGTGCGATGGCGGCCCGGAAGGAGATTGCTGCTTTCGCAGCGAGTAATTGTTTTGCGAAAGCACAGACTTTTCCGAGCAGTAGTAGATTCAACCAGCTTCTCCGATGTATACTAGACGCCTATGCGACATGAGTTAAGCCACAAATACGATACAATACGATACCCATGTCGTTTCTCCGTTTCGTATCGGGCGTGGATAGGAATTTTGTTCCGAATTGATTGTAGGGCTGGGTGGGAACATGCAGGCGGACCAAGAAGAGTAGCTGGCCTAAACAGCTCCAGCCGGTGTCACACAGCCAACAACAGCTCTTTCGGTTCGACAACGCAAAATATACAACATCGTAGTGTGCACAATCCTTAGTCTCGGTGACCTTCCTTTTGTTGTGCCACAACAAAGGAAGGTCCTCGAGACTACACAATCCTAAGCAAATGAGTGGAGATGAATTTATTTATTGAAATAACTAATCTAATTCAGTTTTTAACTAGGACAATTTAATCCACTTCTTTGGTTTCTTTTTTCCCAGCGACATTCCATCCATTGACTTTTGAAGATCCTCCAACTCGTTCGTTGCGGCAGGCTTCAAGATATCTGCATAGGGTCTTTTAATGTATGAGTTGACCTTCTTTGGACTTTTCTTCTTCTTCTCCGTTTCCTTTTCAGGAGATTTTTGTCCGCAAGATATGTCATCTGACTTCTTAGCATTGTTGGCTTTGAATTTGAAAGTCTGGGGCTTGGAGGTTTCGGTTGTTGTTGGCATCTCGGAAGTGTGATCCTCAGCATCTATAGCGTCAATCTCGAAGTCAGCGCCTCCAGCTTCTTTTAAATACTGATGTTTCTAGTGGGCTCTCTTGTTACCAATATTCTCGGAGTCCTCGCCTTGAGTGGTTTGAACCTCCTTTTGTATTCTTTGGCGATTTCGAAGCTGACGTCGCAACATGGCAAAATGGTTCTGCATATCTGTTAATATTACCTACTAAAAACATCTACTAGGATCTTTGTAAGCTACCCTCTGCTGGATTTGCAAATCCCACCAGTACTTCCTCAACGGTTCAGTGTATTTCGGACACGAACCCCATTGTTCCTGCATCTTCTCAACGATCTTACTATGATCTGTAATTCCGTGACGGAGAAAAGCCTTATAGATATCTCTGAAGTGTTTGCCTTGTTGGAAGCCGAGAAGGACTAGGTTTGGGCATCCTTCTTCTTCTATGGTGTACTCCTTTGAATTGACTGATCTGTTTGAAAGATTATACCGGCGCTTCTGTGAATTGGCCTTTGGCCTTGACCCGCGAGCTCTTGACATTGTGCTGGGTGTTTGGACAGCGTAGTATATGTTGCGATGTACGGCTTGTCCACAGATCACAGACAAAGAGGATGGAAAGAAATATAAGTATCTTACCATAACGATTTCAACGCGGCGCTCCTATGTTTACGTGCTTATTTTGTACATGATCTGATCACTTATCTATGAAGATCTCTTGCACATCCAATAGCGATATCAATCTAGTCTGCGGACATACCGTCAAGCCGAGGTAGGCACTGTAGTCTAGGCAGGAGCATCTGGTTTCCTGAGATGGTATTAGGAAATATTTCAATTCCCGCTCTGCATTCTTCTATGACATTAATCATGCTTGTATATGCTCCCGCAGGTGGCATTAAACTATCACAATAATTCCCCTTATATTTATTTACCTACTATATATTTGAGTGTTCAAGGCCTCCCTACTCTTACTCTTCGACACCACCGAACTTCAACAACGCTTCATTGCTTCACTAATCTTCCAATATCTCAAAGACATTTTCATCATATCAAATTTTAATCAGACATGGCCTCTACACCAACCGAATCCGCAGGGACACCAAATCTCCTTTTTGAAGGATTTGCCCGTGGGCTAGACTATAACGGACTTCGCTCTCTATACAAGCATTGCTATGGAGATAATTTTAACAAAACTTGCGAAGCATTCGAGGCAGACACGGAAGTTTCAAATGTTACTGCTGATTTCGCTAAGTATGTCGAGAAAATGGTAGATTCCCAACAAGTATGTCTTGCCGCCTTCATTTCCCTCCCTCGGATGTTCAGTTATAAAAATCTAGTCGCACTGTGTGTGAAACCGCAGCTGCATTCTAGAGATTTCTCTTTATTCACTCAAATATATATCCCGTCCGATATCCTCTATGATACGACCTTTGCCTTATCCACCCCAACCGCTGGCTAAGCAAAGTCCATTAAGGTGTCATCACACAGATAGCTAACTGATTCTGCTTAACCCTAGCGCAATTTGGTTTTCAGAGATATAATACGATCAATATGGGGAAAGGAAAATTTGGGAAAAGGCAACTGCGGAGTGGGTACATTCCAAACCTTTGTTGCATCCATACCAGTATCACTGTTAGATACTACTAATAATATATGCTGTATGTCCAGTCGTACAAACGAGAAGAAGCAGGGGTAGTCTTTCATGCGGATGCCTCAGAGCGAAGTTCTGCCAAAGACGATAATGTCTCAACTATGACTCCTTCGCATTCAACCGTCTATACCGACAACCCGTCTAGCGCAGATTCTCTAACACTGGGCTGCATTGGAGCTGGCAACGCGGCGGTAGCCCAGAGCACCCCCAATTCGAGTCCTATGATCGGAGAGTCTGTTGTCGACCTCAAAACCGAAGTCGCCGTTCTAGAAGCTGAAAAAAAGATGTTACAGGATCAGCTCGAATATTTCAAGGAAAACCATTCCAAGTTACTACAGATCCTTTGGGAGAGAACTTGAATCTAAAGAGAGATCAGATGCCTTGTTAGGATTAGGGGAGATATAGTAGTAGGCGGGAGGTGCCATAACGAACGCTACTAGTAGATTAGACTTACGGGTTCTTCTAAACTCTGCTTATCTACTAAAATTCCACTAATAAATAAAATAATCACTCAACAGATTTAAATGCACGCACAAAGGCTGGACGGGCTTTGGTAAGCATATTGTATAGCAGTGTAGAAGATATAGATTCTCTTCAATTGATTAAACCTCTGAAACCTTACGAATATGACACACTACTAGCTATTATTCTAATTTTCAATGCAATGATGGAATCCATACATATGCATCATCGTTCTTATAGATAGAGCTATAACCACGACTTCTATTGTACGCAGAGACTGCTGTGCAAGAATCATGGGAATTACTTTCTTACTATCCTGGAATATAAATCGGTGTGTTAAGCGGTGATCCGAAGCGTGGTTGGCTAGGTGGGTCTGATTCGGTACTTTCAGGCATGGGTGTTGTACGTTGTTGCCATGCCGTATACAAACGGGGTCGCAAGGACTTAGGCAAGATAGCAGCAAATTAAGAAAAGAATAATAAAGGAATCATATTATATTAAATATGGACCAAGGCATAAGAATCTGCAGCCGAAGCCGCTCAACCTCCCTCTCCAGCTGTCTATTCCGTCGCCGGAGATCAATGCCCTCTCGGACCAACCTTTCGACTTCCTTCCGGAGTCTCTCATTCTTCCGCCGCTCATCCCTCAATTCTGCCTGCCTCTCCCACACCTCTACGGCTTCCCGGTCCCGCTTCGCCCGCAGGCGGTTATTCTCGTTCTTGACTCGCTCGTAGGCGAGCTCTCGGTGCTGCCTCCTCGTCTCCTTCTTTCGTAGTTTGCGAGCATTTTTAGCTCGCTTTGCGTGCTCCTGTTTATTTTGTCGACGGTCCCGTTAGCAAAATGTATGTGTGCCCATTCAAATCCATTGAGTTCCCCTGAGGTCCCGATTGTCGTTTGTCGGTGGGTCTGTTGGCTCTTTCGCCTATCGGTTCGATCCTAAACTTGGCTGCTTCGCCTCTCTACTTCGAATGTGCCCACCATCCCTCCCTGCTTCACTTGAAATATCGGCCATTCAGGTCCCACAATCGAGTAAGGACGTGGCTTTGTAAAGCATCCAATCCGGCCCGCGGCACCCGAGATTTATCAACCCAAGCTCCTCACCCGAAGGTCTACAAGCCGGGAGAAAGCGATCTCGGGCTACTGTCATTCGATTTGGGAGTACGGTCAGATCACCTTCAACTAATTCAGGTCAGCGGTGGCCGAAAGAAGCCATGCATGAATTTCATACTAGGCTTCAATTCGACCCCGCGTTTCCGAAAAGTTGGCAACGCTTCGATTGACCGCACTCCGTTTCCCGTTCGTTCTGTCGTTTTCGTTCGGATACCCTCTTTCGGGCTTCGTTTGGCGTTCGTCGTAATCGAGACCATCGGGAAGAAAAACAATGGAAATGTCCGGATACAAGAGCTAACGGGATCGAGTCGACTTGCCTCTCTTTCTCTGCGCAAACTCGCGCAGTATTCCTTGAACTCCTCTCCCGATTCCTCGGGAGGGTTGCTGTGCGCCTTGAAAAGGTTGCCCAGTATGGCTGGGTTGGTGCAGAATTGCTCGTATTGTTTGTGGAGCTCTGCGTATGGGGTCCTCGATGGGGAGCCCCGCTCGACGAGGTTTGGTGCCATGTTAGAGAGTTGGGGAGCTAGGTGACGATGAGAGAAGATTGAAGGGATTGGAGATCAGTAACGTTCGTTATTGTGGGAAGATATGAATGAAGGCGCTCGATGATGGAAGGAAGTAAAATACAAGCGGGAGGAATGAGGAGAGATGAGGGAAGAGAGAGAGTATTTATAGATGGTCGAACCTGGAAAATTGTACATATGTTGCCAGGTGAGCAAAATAAATTTTAATGATTGAAGGTGCGTTTTATGGCGTCAGCGATGCTATCACCATGGGTAACTGTACATCGAATATATTAAGCTGCTTATGACTTTCAGTCTTAGCCAAGTTACTGTGGCATCGCACAAGGTAGGAACAATCTAGAAAATAAAAAGACATACAGCGCGTGACGGCTAACATATTATAAGCTCCCTAGGTAATTGCATAACTCTCAAATTGATAAATCGTGCCTCCTACAGCAATAGATCTCAATTCAGTCGCGGCTAGATATAGATACAATGCAATGTCAAGAACTGCACTCATATACAGGAAGTTGTAATTCATATCTATCACATGGACTCCCGTGGTCTTCGACCAGGATACACTTTATTGATTTTGATCTGATTCGGCGACCTTCAGAGGATAGTAGCTACCTAATGATATAGAATAGTCCTTTAATATCTCTAAACTCCATGTATAAAACCTTAGATTGCCTCAAAGATCTTGTTGCGTTGTCTACTGTTGGAGAAGTTGTGCTGCACGCCTTGTGTTACCATCCGCACTAACAAGGGCTCTCTGTTACATAGCACTCAAATCTAAACTCGATCTTGACTTTATTATCTCTAACAAAGAGTGGCTAGCAGGTCTAGTTACCATCTTTTACAGAATCTTTCCGAGGAATCGCGCATTTATTTCTGGAAACCCAGCCATATTCAGGCACTCAAGCTGCATGATTCGACCTTGCGCTTTGAATCGGCGGCTGCGACTGTTGGAGCGGCATTTTGTCTCTGACTCACGGCGGCGGTATAGCAGCTACCACAGCCTCCTCCCTCCACGCTATATAACTTCTCTCTCCCCGCGAAAACCCTCCTCTCCCCAATCTCGAAGCATATCGCACTCATACTGCCGAACCCGGCTTCTCTCTTTCGCAAACTCCCCATCTACGTTTATCCGCAAGTCCTCAACCGCCGCAATGGCCCCACCAACCCCCACCATCGAGCTCACCGAAGAAGAGAGCAAAATCCGCCAACTCCTCGTCGACGTAGCCCACCACATAGACAAAACCTCCCCTCGCTCCGAACCAACATGCCTCCGCATAACCGGCGGCTGGGTCCGCGACAAACTCCTCAAAGGCAAATCCCACGACATCGACATCGGCATAAACAACATGACCGGCTACGAATTCGCCAGCGAGCACCTTCAAAACTTCCTCGCCGAAAATCTCGAAAAGTACAATATACCGTCCGGGTCGGTTCACAAGATTGAAAGCAATCCGGAGAAATCTAAACATTTGGAAACGGCGACGATGAAGATTATGGGGTTGGATATTGATTTTGTGAATTTAAGGAGCGAGACTTATAGCGAAGAAAGTCGGATTCCTCAAATGGTAGTGTGAAATTGGAGACCCTCTGTGTAAGATATTTAAAAAAAATTATCACGGGCCTGCTATTTACCTCGCGGTGGGCTACCAGTGAAAAGCAGAAGGTGCTAACAATACATCTACGATGCTAGGAATTTGGAACACCGAAACAAGATGCCCTCCGACGTGACGCCTGTGTCAACGCCCTCTTCTACAACCTCATGAGCGAAACAGTCGAAGACTTCACCGAACGTGGACTACAAGATATGGAAGACAAACTGATCCGCACCCCGCTTGCACCTTACGAAACCTTCAAAGACGATCCACTCCGTGTCCTCCGGCTTATACGATTCGCTAGTAGACTAGGATTTACAATAGTCCCGGAGGTAGAAGAAGCAATGATGAACCCCGACATCAAGGATGCTTTAAAAATGAAGATCAGCAGAGAAAGAGTAGGCACGGAGATGGAAAAGATGCTCTACGGTGCTAATCCCCACCAAAGTCTAGAAATCATCGAGAGGCTAAAACTGGCGGATTGTATATTCGACCCGCCTGATGAGAAACGGGAGAAGTACAATGTAAAGGACGAATACTTTAAGATTGCTATCGACATCTCTAAATGGCTATTCGAAGATCTTCCAGATGAATATAGGGGAGTCAAAGGCCTCGTCTCAACGGATAGGGATAAATACATAATCTGGATATTCTCAGCGGTGACGCCTTGGAAAGGTCTTCAATTCCCGAAAGATAAGAAGAAGCAGACGCCTGCAGCTGCTAGCGCTGCCCGGGATGGCCTGAAGCTGAGCAATAAGGATTTTGAAAGTATCGCGCGTTGTTACCACAACCTGGATGCTATACGATCGGCTGTACCAAACATATCTGATATGTCCAGATCTGATTTGGGAACATTGATAAGGAACTGGGGTAGCGAGTGGAGGATACAAGTTTTCGCCGGGTTGGTGATGGATTTAGTAGAGAAGAATTTGAGGGGTGTTGACAGGGGTTCTTTCGGGAAGAGTGAAGAGACAGTAAAGAGTCTAGGAAGGTATGAGGAGTTTGTGAAACGAGTGGAGGAGTTGAGGTTGGAGGATGCATGGGATTTTAAGCCTCTATTAACAGTATGATAGCATCCCACCATTTTTTTCATGCATGGACAGCAGCTAACGTTATAATACAGGGCACGGAGGTGCAAACTACCTTGAACAGGAAACCAGGAAAGTGGTTGAAAGGAGTATTAGATGAAGTTATGATCTGGCAGCTGGATCACCCAGACGGAACGAAAGACGAAGCGAAAGAATTTGTGAAGGGCATTGCGACAGATTAGTCTGCTTACTCTTATTCATCCTGTACGACCATCACATAATCCGATATATAATACAACGTCACTCTTACAGCCTGCATGCGTGTCTGCATATCGACGATAAGCACTTATCACAGAGTTAAATTACCTTGACGGGAAAAAGTGAATACTCTGGGTCTTCACATTTTTGAAATTGCAGGAAAAACTATCTCTTCTAGATACAAATTCTTAAATGCAAAATATCCACTCCGCCCATGACAAAAAAATCCCACATCAACCCCGTTGAATTTATGCATATACCATTCGGCCAAGTATAAAACACCGCTCGAGTTAAAGGATAGGCGATATAAAGGATATCGAGAATGATCGAACGACGATGGGGTGATTAATTTATTTGGAGTGCTGTAAAGGCATATGTCAACAACTATTCCTTTTGATTGTATTTGAACAACAAAGAATCAAGATTTACCTTTGGGCATCCGGCGCACTTGCAGTCAGTGCAGGAGCAGTCGTCACCGCATCGGTCAACGTAGACGATTTCAGCGACTAAGTTGCAACCAGAAAAATTAGCATGAAGAAACACAACCGGAGTGGTTTCCGTGGTTTAAGGATGAAGACGTACTCATTTTGCTTGATTTATGAATTTGAACCTCAAAGGTTTGAAAATTTGTAATTTAAATTGTGTTGGTTTTTTTTGAAAACTGTAGATGGTATTTGCTTTCTTAATCTTGATAGATTAGAATCTGAGAAAAAGATTTATCAGTGCAGGAGAGAGGGGTATTTATAACCTCCAAAGCCCTCCAAGCGCCGACCAACTAAGGCTAAGGGAGCTTTCAGATTTGTGGATAATCGACACGGAAAACAACCTATTCCGCAGGTGGGTCGCCGTCATAAGTCCCACCCAGAATGCTCCCAAGCTTGGTACATCTCTTTTACTCGATTTAGAGCGTGCAGGCTGCAAAGATTTACTTTTGGTTTGCCCCACGTCGATGTCACTGATCACATTTTAGCTTAGCAAATCCAGCTGCTGTGCCATTTTCGCATTTGACAAGCTTATGTCTTGCTTGAACAAGCGAAAGGAAGCTAGAAGAGAACAGAAAGAATGGAACGAGGGGTTTGTGCGTAAGAACCCCTCCAAGTTTACCAAGATGTTATGCAGGCGGCCAAGTTTAGTAGGAAGAACAGAAGCAGGGCTAATTGAACCATGAGAGCTCATGGGGGTAGCCCGGGCAATTACATGGGCGAGCGAGCGGGTGGCACTACATGCTTCTAGAAATTGTTGCTTTTTCTCAAAGGATTCGCTTGATAACTTCACTTTTCTTGTTGCTAATCGGCACAGATTAGACCTGTTCTAGAGAGACACAGAGAACAAAGGCGCTAAAATACGCACAAATAGCTCTTTCAAGTGACAAAAAAAAAAAAAAAAAAAAAAAAAAAAAAAAAAAAAAAAAAAAAAAAAAAAAAAAAAAAAAAAAAAAAATTTTTTTTTTTTTTTTTTTTTTTTTTTTTTTTTTTTTTTTTTTTTTTTTTTTTTTTTTTTTTTTTTTTTTTTTTTTTTTTTTTTTTTTTTTTTTTTTTTTTTTTTTTTTTTTTTTTTTTTTTTTTTTTTTTTTTTTTTTTTTTTTTTTTTTTTTTTTTTTTTTTTTTTTTTTTTTTTTTTTTTTTTTTTTTTTTTTTTTTTTTTTTTTTTTTTTTTTTTTTTTTTTTTTTTTTTTTTTTTTTTTTTTTTTTTTTTTTTTTTTTTTTTTTTTTTTTTTTTTTTTTTTTTTTTTTTTTTTTTTTTTTTTTTTTTTTTTTTTTTTTTTTTTTTTTTTTTTTTTTTAAAAAAAAAAAAAAAAAAAAAAAAAAAAAAAAAAAAAAAAAAAAAAAAAAAAAAAAAAAAAAAAAAAAAAAAAAAAAAAAAAAAAAAAAAAAAAAAAAAAAAAAAAAAAAAAAAAAAAAAAAAAAAAAAAAAAAAAAAAAAAAAAAAAAAAAAAAAAAAAAAAAAAAAAATCTGCATAGAGAGGAATTCGAAGAAAGTCCTGGCCTTTTTCCGAGGCATAACATATTAGAGGCACCTAGGCTTTCTTTGAGATCACAGGTGGAGATATCTTGTTTCGGCCGTATGGCTTCAGGGACACTTTTCGGACCCTTATCTTCCAGCTATCGAAAATTTTCATCCACATGGTCTACGCATGCAGGTAGACATTATTGTTCGCTAGCCACCTATGATCAACCACCAGCTGGAACGACCCCACATTCGGCTATGGCAAGAAACCCTATAAGTCCACTAATTTATCACTCTTAGATAAATGAAACGAAATCTAATGACATGAGAATTTAGTAACAGAATTTAATATAGGTTCATAACCTCGGCGCTCTTATGATATCTATAGACCTTATAACAAAAAACTTTATTCTCAAGTCTCTGCCGCAACACAGAGAAGGTTCTCGAGACTAGTCCCTGTATACAGTAGGTTTCTACGCGGGTTTTGGATGCGCTTTCAGAGTTTTAAAATTTTTCATCCCACGATCTCATGGCGGGGTAGCTTAGCTTAGATTGAGGGGCGGACTGGGGGTACCTAGAAAAAGCCCGAGGCGCTAAAATACGCATAAATCTCGCAGCGCTCGAAATAACTTTTAAAACCGTGTATATCGGATAAGGTAAGTTGAGACAGCACAAAACCCGCCAGAGGAAGAAAAGACTTAATGCGGTTATGATGAGAATTCGAGACGGTGCAATGACGGCAAGGAATGCATTATATCATGCTGATGTTGATGCTAAAGAGTCTAGATCTAAGAATATTAATCGAGTGGCAAGCTCAAGCTTGAAGAAGAACGTGACTGAGCTATAGTGCGTCATAGGAAACTGGGCGAAAGAGCTAAGAAAGGTTACCACATTCGGCAACACAATGCATCGAGACGATCAGCCGGGTAACGTTGTTGAGCTCGAAGTCGGAAAGTTATAACCGGTTATCGTATATGCGATGGGCCTCTAAGTCTATAGCTATGCGAGAGTTATAGAAATTAATTGAATATAGAATTGATCTCGGACCCAAACACAATGAACCCATCAATTTCTATGTGACAAAGTTGGGAACATCCATAAATATAAATATCGATCCCCAGAAATTTAAATCGTTTATGAAAGTATACCGATGTCTTCATATATAGCTACGTATATTCGTCAATGTGCCTTGCTTCCAACCTCAAAATCAATCTGGCAAAGCGATGCCTTGCCTGCGCGTGTACGCGTGCCTCTCAACTTTCTAGGTATATTATGCATATGCAGACTTTGATGCATGCATGTACATGTCCACTTTGTCAGACAGCCTGCGGGGTTCGTGCAATTTGAATGCAAAAGTTTAGTCACAACTCCGGCGAAACGCCTAAAAGCTCCCGTAGACTGTGGTCGATTATTCCTACAGCTGCCTGATTTTACAAATTTTTACGTTTATAAACCCCCCATCATATACACCCACGGGCGAGAAGAGGTTCCATTTGATGAGCAATCGAGAGTTCAATTGCAATAGCATTCACACGCGAGCAGTGCTGCAATCAAGATATCACTATCGTTATACCGTTAATTATTAGGTCAACTTTACAGAGAAATTATGGAGGATTTCAAGATCAGGTCTAGCAAAGCAAGCGAATTTGATGCCAAAGGTAGCCTGAAGTACGCGGACAGTAATGGTGTCGGATGGGTCCGCTCGTCTAACGCTGGTGTTCAGCCTCTTTCCGATGATTGCGAATTAGGCTCGCGATCGGCAGCGGACCATGTCGTCTTTATACGATTCGACGACAACAAGCGTATTTTAAACACCCGGAAAGGCATCATAGCAGGTTTGTTTGAGAGTTGGGGGTTACCCAAGGCAGCCGAGCGGCTTTTCGAATTAGCAGACCAGTATGGCAGCTTCGCTGTATCCGATGGCAATATTTTCTGCCATTGGTATCAAATTCCTCTGGACCATGATCTCAGCCATGCTGAGGTCAAACACTCCGCACTTTACGTCTGGGACGTATACGAGACTAGGAGTTCTACACGCCTCACCAATATCTTGGTTTTCTATCCTCCCTTTATGGAAAACACTCTTCTACCGACGTTATCACTATATCCCCTAGATAGAACGGGCCACCTTTTTTGGAGAAGGGCAGAGGTCCATCTAGCCTTGGTGCGATTAGCGGTGGACACCTGGAATGCCGCCCGGTTCACGAGATTAGGTGTCGCGGCGCTCGAAGTAAGTTTGTCGTTCACCCATGCCTCGAAATTCGTTGAATTTGTACGGAATTTAATTGGTATTCTAGAGAAAATCATTACTTGAGAGTATATGTAAAATAGTTGACCCTAGCGATATACAGAAATGTAGGGAGATACTGATTAAGTTCAACACAACCGACGCCTTCTTGGAGAGGTTGAGAAACGTATTGGAAGATGCCTCCCGATGGTTGCTTGACAAGCCGGCTAGCGTAATTAACGGGACTTTGAGTCACCAACAAGTGTATTGGATACGGGCGATTGCCCAAAATCTCCGAAACGATATCAAAAGGCTAGATAGCGATTATAAGCTTTGCAAAGAACAAATAGTTTTACTGCGTGACACAGTAAGTTTCCGGGGTCATATGTCAATGCTGTCCATCCCATAACCATAACGCAGCTCATAGTGTCTATTGGTATCCAAAATTCCTCATTCATGCGGATGAACACCGTCACCTTACGAAAACTGGCGCAGCAAAACCAGAAAGAAATTGAACGGGCGAAGAGGCAGGCAGATATAGCACAGCAGAGCGCCCGGAACGTGTCGAAAATTGCATGTCTAGGGATGATTTATCTTCCCGCAATTTTTATTGCTGTAAGTCAAACCAAGGCGTTTCAATACGCTTACTATTTATATCATAGCTTATTATATTAATTTGGTGTATGTAGACTGCTTTCGGTATGTTATTCTTGGATCTCGACGGCGACCAGCAATTTAGTAATGCGAGCAAAATTTGGGTCTATTTCGCCATAACGGGGGCCTTGACAGGAATCACCACTCTTTCACTATTATCGTGGGACAAATTCAAAAAGCAAGAAGAGACCTTAGTTATCGGCCGGCTGGACGAAGGCCAGATTGTCGATAACGATGCCGAAACGCTAGAGCTAGCAGGATCTGTCGAACCCAAAATGAAGGGGATTGCCCCGCAACTTACACGGGATGTAATTTCGGTAGTGCGTGATGCTGGGGATGGGGAGGCTAGCTTGCATTCTTCTGCGGATTCAGGCGACAGCGGTGTCGAGAGTCAGGATTCTGGGGACATCGGTAGCCAATAAGGGGTTTTGAGGACTCCCCGACAATTTGGAGTCGAAAGGATATTACGATAGAGCGATGAGCCTATGGGTCTATGCGGGCAGTATATGCGGTATGGAAATCGCTCGCATAGCTACTTAGGGTTACACAGTATATGTTTTGTTACGCCCATAGTAGGAATGGAGTCGAGACGCGGATCGAGGTAATCTTGCATCTGCACCTCGTATCTCGGTTTAGTATGCATCCGAGCTGGCAGTTGATTTAATATCAAACGTGAGATCATATCTATAACGTTTTATGCCGATATATGCCATTATATGTCGCTTCTCATCGCTTTAAGTGCTATTCCATGCAAACGCCGCCATAATTATCGTAACATGTTCTACCTTCTAGCCCTGGTTTCGATATCCTACATTGTAGCTCACAATATACCTTCAAAATAATGCTTCACATCTTCATAACCTTTGATATCCTCCGCTCTTACTCCCTCACTTTCTTCCCTCGCATCCAACGGCCTCACATACCCATTGTCAAGCTTATACTCCCTCAGGAACTTCCGTAACCTTTCACCAGCATCCTCGTCGTCTACGTAGAGAAAGCAAACAGCATCATACCCTCCAGCCCCTGGAACAACCCCACCTATAACCTCAGGCACTACCGATGCGGCATCTAGCAATGCAGTCTGAGAAGGCGGCTCGATGGGTACTCCCGCCAGCTCCCCCATCGTCCTAATCATCCCTCTTATGGTCGGTATCCTCTTCGCCTTGATATCCTCCAACTCAGAAGTTGCTACCGTCATCTCCCCTTTCGACTCGGATAAGTTTACAATTGAGGCAATCAACTCCCTGTTAGCCTTATCTAGTCCTTGCCAGATATCGTCCGCTTTTTCGTGCTTCTTTCTCCACTCAAGTACCGTTTTGACCATACCAGGCGTAGCGCTGCCGCATTGTACGTCACCCATTACTAGGCCAATCGGCTTAGGCACCTTGATAGGCGTACATGTCATATCCCAGGTAGCGTTGGTGGTGGATTGGAGGTTGGTGACAAATGTAGGGGTACCGGGTTCGCCGACAGCGGTGAGAACGCTCGGATCGAACCTTTGGTACTGGCATGAACCGTATGTAGCAGCGGCAACGTCAAATCCGGAACCGACCTTACCTTGGGCAGCACAATGGGCTGCTTGGGCTAGATTATGGAGGACGTGTATTTCTAGGCTCTTTGGGTTCGGGGAGTAGTGGTAGAGGAGACATGTCGTTAGAGATGTAACGAGGGCAGCGGAAGAACCTAGACCTGTTTTGTACGCGGATTTGATAGGGACGGATAGGTTATTGAAACGAGGAATTGGAGGTGGGGGCTGCGAGTAGTAGTCGTTATCCGCGAGGATTGTGATCGTGGCGGAGGGGATTGTGGAGAGGGAGAGGTACGAGAGTACGTATTTTAGAGTGGTTTGAACGAATGGATTGGAAGAGGATCTGTTAGGGCGGTATTAGAATAACAAGCCTGGGGAGGTGAGGTTTGCGTAAGAAGGAAAAGGGGAGAAACGGACTCGGTGTTCAACTGGGAGACCGAGACACCCCTCCCGTCGCCAAGGTCTTTTATTTCGTATTCCCAGACAGCATCTTTGAATTGAGGGGACCTGACAGTTATCTTTCCTTCACCGCCTTCCAATGGAACTGCGATTGCGTGTATCCTCGCACTCAGTGCGAAGACTAACCCGCGACATTTGGGATCAAGGACCGTATATCCTCCAGCTAGAAGGACTTTTCCAGGAGCCGAAACGGCCGTTGAAGACGTTGATGACGACATGACCTCTCCTTTAGTTATCAGATGGGCAGAGGCGGCTAAGATAGGGATGTCGTCGCAGCCTTCCTTCCCGTTTATCGATACAGGCTATTTCCTAATATTATTTGTGGGGAGGCAGAGATATCTCCGGGCGACATAAATCCGAGGTTTTTTTGGGATGGTTTTCTGGGGTTGACGTTTGCTTGGCTGAAGAATTGTCGGCGGTCGGAAGGTAGCTGCCCGCGGGTACCGAAACAAACCTGCCAGCCCAAACCCACAGGAATATGTAGTGGGTACGACGCGACGGGGTAACAGCAGCACAGCCTTGAACGACCCGAGCAGGCCTCGGTGCGCACTGTTCAAGCCTGGATTGGGACGGGTCACCAGGACAAGCCCAAATCGAGGCAAATGCCCCAAATTAATTACATTTTTCTAGGCAGTGAAATTAATGATTGGCCTTAATTGGCTCGGTAAGCCGAATGAACCGAAAAACTGGTTTCTCGAATTTCCCGCCGCCGGAGCGGGACCCTCCCAGCTTCTGAAGAGTCATCGTGCTGCAGATTTGACGGGTTTCGTGTGGGCTCCCCGTTAGCGTTCCGTACTTTCCCGATAAACTGCTCCCGATCCTTCTAACTTTGGCAGCTTTCTCACACCCCAAACCGCCAAAACCTCGTCGGTGTTCAATTTTCCAACCAAAATGAAACCCCAAATTTGTGCATCTTATCCCTTAACTGGTTTAATAAGTGAGGCTAGGGGAGAGCGCAAATTTTCAAGTGATCTCGTGGTCAGAAAAATTTCTTTTTAGAAGAGGGCTAGCGAGTAAGGGCTTTTGTATCTTTCGGTGGACCTGGACCATTGGAGATATCAGATCGAGAGATGAGATGACAAAGCCGCGAAGACAAGATGGCCAGGCTGGACCCGAGTTTGGCTTAGAGGAGAATATGCCTGCAGGACATCATTACGAATCCCAATCGCAGGGTGGCCGTTGGACCGGGTACATGTAGGAACCCAGGAAGAGAATTATGGCCGCTCTTCCGCAAAATATTCGTTGATAGCTAGGCTTGACCCAAATCCGGAGTGTCGTATGCCCTGAATGGTGGACCTCTCTTTTTTTGCCCTGCCATACCCCAATATTGATGCTTTGGATAGCGGCGATTCCGTCTTGTTTCCCCAGACTGTGAGAAATAATAATATCCTTCAATACCGGTAATATTGGTGCTGAGGGGCAAGCCATCTGAAAATAACCCCAGTGCATAATCCATTGGAAAAGTTCCTTTCCTACAAAAATCATTTTCTTCTTCTCTTCCAGCCTATCATCCTATTCCATCTTGAATCATCGCCATCGCCTATTCCATCACTCTCTTCGACTCCAAATTGAAGGTTAAAATAATTTTCTGCCGAGTGTGTGTGTGTGAGAATATCGAAAAGGGAATTTCCTTGTGTTCCGCCAATCCGAGTTTTCTTCGCACGCAGAAATTTAAAGGAAAAATAAGGAAGCACAGGGAAAGGAATAAAAAAAAAAACATCCCACCTTCAAATATCAAAATCAACCCACCTTTTAGGTCGCCCACCATTCATTCATCCTTCTCTCTCCTCGTCTGACTTACACACCACCATCCACTACATCCCCCCTCCTTCACCTTTTCCCTTTATTCTTCTTCATCATTCACTCAATCTGAATAACCGAAATCCAAGCCGGAACTGAACGGAATCCGACCTAATACGAACTATTCATCCTCGGTTCCCACGTTCGTCCTTCCGTACGGCCCGAAATACACGCGATAAACGCTCCTTGATAGTCATTCGGTCTAGAACCTCGACTATTCTGTGCAGATGACGCGGCTATCTATGTTATAATCGGAATATACCAATCCAAAGGAATATGTAAAAAATTTTTATTTCCACATGGGTGCTAACCCTACTTGTTTTCGAGATTTTTAATTAAAAAAATTTTTCGTCGTTGTCTTTTCGTTATCTCTATCACCAGTCCTTCCAACTATTCTTGGTTGAATGCTTGCTGATACCCAATCGAATATATAATGTAGTTCCGATTTCATTAATCAATCGATATATTCCCCTTCGACGGGTTTGACCTCCCATGGTTTTCAAGCCCTTTACCATTGCTGCAGCTCGTCAGAGCTTTGCACGAAATTTCGTCAATGGATATGCGCAGTCGGCTGTCGCTGCCGCTCAGTCTTCCTATGCGACGACAACGTCCTTTCCTCTGTCCCGCCTAGGGCAGAACACTCCGGCAAAGATCCAGGCTGTGTTTAACGGCCCTCACAATGGCAATCGGTCAAAGCTATCAAGAGGGAATGAGCCGGCCTCCCAGTATCATTCAATCTTTAACAAGGATGGTGATCGATCATTAAAATACCCGGAGAGACTGCAGCCCACTCAGGCCTCGATATCCCTTCAGCTACAGCAGGAGCTAGAGAGGAGGAGCGATGGCCCTCCATCACCTACCCTTCGGCCACGTGCTTCATCAATGTCGAGCGTTCGTGATTACCCGGAATTGGAAGAACCTGACTTGATCTCGCTTGATAACTCCGAGCTTGCTATCGAGGAGGTTGATGCCATTCTTCATCCAGTTAGAGCTGAACCGGTTGAGCAGGGAGCCCAGTCCGAAAAGTCTGCCGAGACAGCGGAACCTGTTCGGGATGCTTCCGAGGCTGCTGCGGCTCAGCCATCAACACAGAGCGCCACCGACAAACCACCAGCTGCCGAGGCGGAGACCGCGTCCGAGTCAAGTGACCTTACTCTGGTCAACAGCTCGAGTACCGCCTCCACCTATGTGGTTAGGGACTACATTCAGCTCTTCGACAACATGAAGCTTGCTGAGCAGTACGACCGAATCCCAATGGCGTTCAAGGAGATGGTTGATCAAGGTATTGTCCCAACGACTGATGCCTATGATTATCTGCTTCATGCGTTCACTCAAATTCCATTGATGGGCCATGAACGTATCACGAGGGTTATGAACATATATGCTGAGATGCTCGACCATAAGATGGTTCCATCTCACTATACCTATAGCATTGTCATTGGTGCCCTCGCTGACCAAGCCAGTCGAGCCCGTGAGCACGCAAAGGAAACTGATAACAAGATTGCTCGCTTTGGATTCTCTCTCTCCTCTAGCACCGGAGATGTTCATAGGTTAATGTCCGACAAGCACTATACCCTGGCAACTGAGATTTATGGGACCGCCCTTTCTCTGAAGGAGCGTGTTACCCCTGAAGCTTTGAATATGCTGTTGCAGGCATCTGCCCAACGAGACCGAAGCGACCTCTTTGCCCCAATCCTTGCAAAGATGGAGCAACTCAGCCTTCAACCCACTATCCCTTCCTACCGCGAGATGATTCGAAGTTTCGGAAGATCCAAGGATCTCCATTCCGCCATCGACACATACAACGTAGCAACCGACGCTAAATCATCTTTTGGAGGGCTAACTGTTGCTTCAAAGCGTAAAATGGTTGACTCTTTGGTTTATGCCTACTTCGCTTCCGGTCAAGTTACCGAGGGCTTGGTGTATGTTCAGCGACTTCTAGAGCACGGAACAGAGACAACAGCTCTCTGTATTTCCGTTGTCAAGTCTTATCTCTCAATAAAGAATTACGAGGCAGCCGTTGAATGGACTTCTGGTTTGAATGCTTCTGAACCAAAGGAAGCAATTGTTCTCAACCAAGTTTGCACCGAAGCCGCTGACGCTGGCAAGGCTGAATTAGCCAAGGATGTTTACGAGAAGCTGTCTAAAGCTCAAGGTGCCTTGACTGCTTCCACCTACTCCAGTCTCGTTGCCATGAGTCTGCGTGACAAGGATCTCGATGCTGCTGAAAAGTACTTCCGAGAGGCCGAAGGCATTCCAAATTTTGTTATTAGCGAAACCGGTCTACACTTGGCTACTATGTTTGCCACCTTTGGCTCTGAGCTCAAAAAGTTGGACTATGGTATGGATGTCTATCGCAGGATTATCGAGAGATTCCACAGTGTCGACAATGCCCTGAAGGCCCAGGCGATGACTTCCGTCCACATGATCTTCGACACCCTGAACTCACTTGATCTCATCACTCAACGACAAAGCTTGAACCTTTTACACTTGATCAATCACTTGGGTATGCCTATCCCAGAGGTCGCGTTCGCTCGCAGACTTCTCAAGCCATTCGAAGGTGTTCCAATGGATAGTCTCTCTCCAGCCGATTTCCATCTCTTGGTTATCCCTCAGGCTGTTGTTTCACTGAGCCCAGATGCTACCAAGAAGGATGCTCAGAAGATCTATTCGATGGCCCAACTCGCCCACCAATTCCAACTGCCGCTTTGGAACTTCCCTGTCCATGTCGTCGAATCCCTTCAGGAATCCACAGCCCAAACACCCGTCTCCCATGAGATGCCATACCCAACCCCCGTTAGCGCAGGGGTCGAGGCTGCAAGTTTCCCATGGACCCACCCTAGCGAACAAAGTACCTCTCCAGTTGCCCACGACCCTCTCGATGAAATTGACCCACACCAGGCCACTCTTGACCTCGAAGGCTCGAATGCTTTCATGGCTCGTCTGGAAGGCCGAACTAGCCCCCCACTTCGTGCCACCGAAATTGTCAACAGGTTTAATCTCTTAAAGGGTCATCGCCACTACCAGCCACAGGTTGTCGCCCGCGCCATCGGAAGCATTGCTCGTCAAGAAGGATATGGTGAAAAGCGTCTGGGTGCTTGCGTCAACATTTTCAACCAAGCTTTGAAGGATATGCCTCTTCTCAAGGAATACCGAAAGGCCAGATATGGTTGGTACCTAATGTACGACGCTATGATTGCCGCTTGTCTCCACCTTGAACGTCTCGATCTCGCCCGCAAATATCACCAAGAGATGCTCGAATTCGGAGCCTCCCCGTCTGCAAACACCTACGGTTTGTACATCGTCCAGCTTAAGGGATCTCACGGAAACTTTGATGAGGCATCTGAGGCCATCAAGATCTTTGAGCAGGCGAAAGCTGAAGGAATCGCCCCGACTTCATTTTTGTACAATGCTTTGATCGGAAAGCTCTCGAAGGCTCGCCGCATTGACGACTGCCTCTCATACTTCTCGGAAATGCGTGCCAACAACATCAAGCCTACGAGTGTTACTTACGGTACTATTGTCAATGCTCTCTGTCGTGTCAGTGATGAACGCTTTGCAGAGGAGTTGTTCTCCGAGATGGAGGCCATGCCCAACTACAAGCCAAGGCCAGCCCCATACAATTCCATGATCCAATTCTTTGTTCACACCAAGCACAACCGCACCAAGGCCCTATACTACTATGAGCGCATGAGGAGCCTCAATATTGCACCAACTTCGTTCACCTACAAGCTCTTGATTGAGGCTCATGTTTCTTGCGATCCACCAGATCTGAAGGCCGGCGAGGACATCATTCGTCAGATGCGAGTTGAGCGTGTCCCTATTGAAGCTCAACACCACGCCGCTATCATCCATGCTAAGGGTTGTGTCCTTGGAGACGTTGCTAGCGCCCGCGAAAGCTTTGATAAGGCTCTCAGCGACCCATCTGTCAAGGCTGATACCACCGTCTTTCAAGCTTACATCGAGTCCCTTGTCGCCAACCACCGTGTCCGCGAGACCCCAGAAATCATTGCATTAATGGACGCCAAGGGTATTCAAATGACTCCATACATCGCCAACCCACTCATCCACGGATGGGCCTTGGAAGGCGATATCGAGAGGTCCAAGATGCTGTACAACTCCCTTTATCCTTCCGACCGCTCCGCCAACCGACGAGAACCAAGCACCTATGAAGCCATGACACGTGCGTTTTTGGCTGTTAACGATCACGATTCCGCGATGGGTGTCGTCAACGAGATGGCGTCGAGATCCTACCCTCCACCAGTAATGACGAGGGTATTGGATCTAATCCGTGGAGGTCATGAAGCGTAAGCAGAACTCTACAACATAACACGGGTTTAATATACTGTCAAATTCATGTCGAACCTGAGCCAAACCTACCCATTACTTTTTTTTCTCTTTTTATATATCAGCAATAGATTTTTCCTTTGTTATAATATTTTATTTGTTCACCGATTACCGTCTTTTCCTTGCAAAAAGTCACTTTTATTCTTTTAGCACGCATGGGTTTGGCTCGGTCCTCTATTTCTTTCATATTTTCATTTCTTTCCTAGAAAGATACTTTTCCTATCACCGTGTTATGACCTCTATGACCTCGTTCTATCGGATATCTGGCGTTGAATCATCTACTCGGTTTCCTTGCTTTGAAGCGGCGTTGCGGTTTTCAACAGAATAAAATGAATGGCGTTTTGATAAGCTTTTTTCTTCCATTTGTGTTCGAGTTTATTTTTCTTCCATTTCCTTCCAGTCAGTAGTATTTTTCTTTAAAGCTTCACATTGGCCACCACAAGAGCTTCTCTTATGAGAACTCAACTGTCTATATCGACAGACAGAAACCAGCCCTTTTCCCTTCTCGCCCGCCATCGACCTGGTACATATACCCATTTCTTTTTTATTCTCTCCTCGGGCTGGTTTCTTTTAACGAACACAACAAATATTTTATGACGAAGGGGGTGTGCAAGATATATATATTAAAGAGGAGGGCGGAAACAGAAGAAAGAGGAGTTACAGCGGATGAAGGGAGATGGTCCAAATTGTATATAGCCCTTTTAACGGGCAACCACCTGGATCAATCTTCCTTTCCTCTTTGCTGGATTTGTATACATGTATAACTTTTTCTGTGAAAAGGGAGCAAAAGAGGGAGCGATAGACACCTGAATACCTTCTCCTTGTAATATAGGAAATCTCAACTCTGAATATACTACTGATTCTATCAACAGATATGAACAAAAAAAAACACAAAGCTTCTTTTTTAATTCCCAGTAATCGATACTAATTATAACTCGTGATATAAGGCTGAGCAGAACTAAGGATACACCGAATTTCCGTTCGTAGTAACATTGTTGTTCAGATCGTGCAGCCTTGTAATGGGCACCGCATATTGATTTCCAAAGCTAAACTCGCGACTTGGAATCGAGAAAAATGCAACATTATTCAACGCACATTTTCGAGATTCCTCCGCAACGTTCTGCCCGGCCAACTGGGCCACCACCAGATAGAGCCCACTTATGGTCGATGTCCTTGACGTGTGGCACGTAACACAAAGTGCGGCGACTATAAAACGACCGTCTCGTCTCTTCACGCCTTCTCGACGCGTCTGCCAGCCTTTCCAGCCTCCAGCATCGGTCATCTCATCTTCTAAACATCCGCAAATTTAAAACCCATTTCAAAACCAATCCGTTTCTATTACGACGATTACACACTTTCAATGACATACCAACCTCTAGCTCTCACAATGCAACAAGGCCAGTTCCCCTGGCCAGGCATCCCGATGGACCTCCCAATCGGCCAAGCCATCCCTCGCCGCTCCCGCAACCAAGCCCCAATCGGGTGGTACCACCGAACTACATTCCACCCCGGCAGAACCGGCCTTCCCGAACCGACCAATTACGGCGTGCCATTCTTCATCGGGTCCACACCAACCGGTCAACCGCAGTATCAATACTATCAGCACCACAACATCAACCAGTTCGTCCGCGGAGTTCCTCCCCCGGCGCCTCTCTATAATCCTTCTTTCATGCGAGAATCGATCACAAAGTCTGGGCTTAGTCCGCTCGCTTCGAATTTCATTCCGCAGAGGGATAGATCCCAAGAGAATTCGGCGAGGGCGGTTGTTCAACCGAAGAATAAGAATACCGGCTACGCGAGGATTATAGATCCTTTGCCTTCCAGGCCCGTGGCTCCGCGTGTATCTGAGGTTCCCTCTCACGATGACGCATTATCCCAAAGTACGGTTGGACCTGTAAAGGCAAAGGTTAACACAAACCCGAATAGCCAGCCGCCTACACATTTTCTTCTGCATAAGGCGTACAGCAGCAAGGCGTCGTATCTTGAGGTTCACGAGTGGTATGCCAAACGTCTGCAGACGGATAATGATACTACTATAAAGGGAGCGTTTAAGAAGGATATTAAAGCTATGCTATCAGCGGAGGGAATAAAGGAAGAGAAGTTCCTATGGTTTAAAGAGCTGAAGCGGGAGAGAGGGGTAAGAAAACCCCTCACTAAGTTTCGGTAATAGGAATGATACTGACAACCTAGTTAGAGATACCAAGGCCGTAATACAAAAGCTCTGAATAAAGCCGTTAAACTGGCACGAACGGAAAACGAGAGATATTGGCATAAGAACAAACAAGGATTTTACAAGCTGATTCTAAAAGCGGAACACGCCACCCAATTCGAATTTGAGAATTTATATCCTTCCCTCGAGATATTGGAAGAGAGCGGGCGCTGGAAGGGAAACCCAGAGAAAGAACAATTAATGAAGGAGGTGAGAGAAGAGGTCGATATGTTGGAGAGAAGACTTGAGTTCTTGATTGGGTGCCGCAAAATGATGAATGAAGAAAAAAGAGAGGAGAAAGAAGGAATAAAGCAAAGGTTGCTTATGCAGCCGGATGGATCATTGGGGGATATAGAGGGAAGCGGAACGAATAGAGATAGGGAATTGGGGTTCGATGCAGAGGAAGCGGAGAGGGAGATTGAAGCGGCGATGAACGGAATCGGCGCTATTGCTCTGGGGTATGTCAAGCGAGATGAGGATGGTAGTGGGATTGGTGAATATGAGGATGATGATGAAGGTGATGTTGAGGAGGGGGAGGGGGATGCATGGTGAGACTTTTGTGAAGTTTGCAACCAGATCTCGACGCTGTCGCCTGGGTATTGGCCGATTAGTCGTAGAATGCTCTTCCCAACTTTAGCACTGTAAATTTTGCAAGCATTTTTAGCCTGTCTCCTAGTTCAAAAGCATCAACTAGCGGTGTTTATTTATCATGTTATAGAAGGGACTCATCTAACATTAAACGTGGAGATATCATCTAATGGCCACCTCAGAGTAATTTGAGATCCAGGAATCCCATCTATATACGTCGAAGTACCTTTGACAAACGAGATACACAAACCACACGAGCTAAACTGTAGAACAAGCTACTTTTCTGTTGGAAAATATGTGTTGGGCAGGCTGCCAAAGTTACAACAAACGATAAACCCAAAATCGTTCACATTCGACTTTCTAACTACCTTTCGCCATTTCGTTTCCAACTGTAGTAGATATAGAGAGGGCCGTATAGCATCATTAAATATACCCCACCCGCGATGGAAAGCATAGAACTGGCAGCGGAACTGGCAGCGCACCATAGCCATCTCCCAGATGCGATTAATGTTCCCGTTGTAGTTGATATTGAGTAAGTTCTCCAATACGCCAAATAAAGTGTAAAATGCATGACTAATCATCTTTGCAGTGAAATACCATCACTAAACTCCATCGCAAATGAAATTATAGAAAGACAAAAAGCGGCGGATGGAACTATAGAGAGTAGCTTGAGGGTACTATTAAGATATCCGAGCTTTGCTTTTGAGCCTATCTTGACAGTCCCAAGTTCATGACTAATGCAAATCGCGTGGCTTTCCAGCTTCTCGCAAAACTCTACATTTACAACTACATTCGAAGTCTTCAGAAATCAGCGGGTAATGCTCCGGAGGTGTTCGCCGATCCTGGGGAGTTTATATCGTCACTCTGTGAGATTCTTCGACCGTACGCCGCTGTTGTGGAGGAAGCGGATGAGGAGAAGGATTCATTCACAGGTATCTTTTATCACATATTTTATCACCCTTTTTGTGTTATTGGGGGATGCCCGAACTGACAGGGAACTAGCGAGACCTGCGGGTCCTTGTACGAGCGCATTCCAGACGACTTCGAAGTTGTCGCTATCAATCATCTATGATCTCCTCGCTGAGGAGCTGTTGTCCTCGAGTGCTAGTATCAGGAGTAAAGTAACCATAGCGATAGCTACGCACGCGGATGAGAGTATACCGTGGGTTACGGGTGAAAGTGCTCGACTTTCCGCTAAAATCTTGGAGGCGCACAAGGAGGCTTTGACATCCGAGGATATCCTCGTTCAGCATGTTTTGAAAGATGTGGTAAAGCCGGTATTTGGGAAAGGACCCAAGACTATTACAGAGCAGGGCAGGAAAGCGATGAGGGTGCCGGCGGGTAGACCAGAGGTGTTTAGTTTCTCTGATGAGAAGCCTTGGAGGAAGGATAAGCCAGAAGCTCTGGCGTTGTTGATGTTTGCAGTTTCGCATTTGAAGGTATTCGATTTTACTCCTTTCTTAGCCTTTGGGTTATTGCTAACACGAATTCTTCGTGGGCTCTAGCATGAAGCGGTGATACAAAACTGGCATCTAATCGTTCCTCCGATCTTGACCACGTTAGATGAAGGAGACGTCCCTAGCAAAACATACGCCTGTAAAATCCTGGCAAGTGTAATCCGCGCTGCCGATGTTGAGTTTCTTGCCCGCACGGGTCTTGGCTCAGTCTTTGAAGAAGCCATGTCACCATGTCTTCACTTTCTACCACCGTTAACACCGGTAAAGGTTGCAATGAGAAGTTTTAGCGCTGCTGTGGCAGGCTTGATGGCATTGGCGACGTATCAGTGGGCGGGGATTGACGATGAAAAGTACTTTAAAAGTGTGGATAAGATTTTAAGGGAAGGGGTGTTTCATGGAATGACGTATGCGGGGGAGAATGTGCACATGGTGATGGTATTTTTGCAGGAGATGAGGACGATGATTGGAGTTTTGGGGGTGAGGGCTGTTAGGCACCTAGCAGTAAGTTTTCTGACACTCCAGTGATTGGAAGGTTGCATTTGACTAATGGTTTGGTGCCGTGGTAGAAATTGATACCACTTTGCACGGAACCGATGGTATCTCCGTTCATGATGACCTATCCAGATTTAGCTTTTCAAGCTGCAGCGGCGTTGGCCGATGTTATCAAGACATGCTGGCCTAGGATATCAGACTACAATGGGGAGATATTGAAAGCTGTAGTTTTCTGCTGGCTGAGGTTAAGCGAGGACAAGGAGAATGAACCGATAGTACCCATGATCAAGGAACAGCTTGTCATAGTCATGAAGTTGCTACAAACGGCAAACAAGGGAAATGGGTGGTTCGACAAGGCCAAAGACGGCGTTCTGCAGAGGGACAGGAGGTTTGAAGAGCTGTTTCTTGCCGTCGAGTCATGTTGATTTTTATGAGATGCATACGCCTGTAGAGAATTAATTTATTATTTATAATGGTATTATACCATATTATGTATGGATAGCCATGTAAATGTCAGTATATCGCAAATGACGGCATTTTCAAGGCAACCTTCTGGAAGCTCCAAGTCAAGGTTATCTGGGCTGATAGATAATAAACTTTTGATATTTCCATGTTTCTGCGAGCTTGTTGTGCCATGGGTTTAGCTGAGCTGTGAAACGTGATGACCTTCCTCATTTCGGCTTAAACCACCCCGCAAATTAGCTCCCCCTTCCAGAACAGCAGAACAGCCTGCAGATAGCGGGAA
The DNA here is from genome assembly GCA_012184295.1 of Dactylella cylindrospora. NCBI lineage: Eukaryota > Fungi > Ascomycota > Orbiliomycetes > Orbiliales > Orbiliaceae > Dactylella > Dactylella cylindrospora. Next base: position 432,384 of record LDUD01000053.1, read on the forward strand.
GCAGGAAATCAATTGAATGATAGTGGCGCCCCTCTTTTCTTCTTCTCTCTTGATCACTTGCATGCAGGCCAGCCTCCAGGCATGCCATGATTTGTTAATATATTTTTTCGCATTTTAATTTTTCTATCTGTTGCATGTTGGATATAGTATTATCTTATAGCAATCGCGGAGGTTTAGTAATATTAACCGGATAGATCGGACCGCCACCGCCCAAAACTGCCTTGTACCACCTGCAGCCCGTGCGGGATCTGGCAAGATTTCGTACATTACAGCTTGCAGCCAAATAACAAAAAAATAGGGCAGCAAGGGGCATGGCAAATCAGGCACCAGGCGGATAGGTGTCCTTCTCAGTTCGCCGCCTCCGTCCGATCCACATCCCCAGCCTTCAATCGTGAATAGATCGCCAGGGAACCGCGCTTGATCCGCTTTGGCACGTTTTTTTGTGACGAAACTGGGGGGTTCAAAGGTCAAAGCCAGTTCGTCAGTGGGGGGTTTGGGTTTGATTACAATATAATTACAAAGGTAGAAGATGTACCACCGAACCTCCCGCGCACCTCCCGAAACTCCATCCGGCACGCTGCCAATCGAAAACCAACTGTTCCAACACCCTCCGTCTCACTCATCCGCATCCTCATCTTCCGCCGGAGTTGGTGGCGCTGGCGGTGGTAGCAGTAGTGTTGCCAGCAGCGGTTCCAACAACAATAACAACCCCAACAGCATCGATCAATACTCCTCAAACGCATCCGTACACATCTCCGATCCAGGCTCCCCCATCGCTCTACAATTCCAACCTCGAAGAGCTTCATCCTATCGCCCACCGTCACCGTCAAAGAGACCGTATCACAAGAGGAACTACTCGTCCGTCGAATCCGACGACGGTAGCTGGTTCTCCCGTTCGAATATCCCAATGTTCCTCTTAATCGCCGTCATCGTTGGGTTGCTGTTCTTCCAATCGCCCGTTGGATCTCAGGGTATTCAATTCCTCAACTCGTTCGATGGGGACCCGTGGGGCGAGTCGTGTCCCGATTACAAAGACTACTCTGGAAGGCGGCATCTGCCCGTCAGCGATGGGCCGTTAAAGCTTCCGTTTCAGAGACCGGTGCCGGAGTGCAGGAGTTTTGTGTCGAGAGAGGTGGAGAGGGTGATTAAAGAGATCACGGGAAAGTTGATGGATAAGGACCTCGCCAGGCTCTTCGAGAATTGCTATCCTAGCACGCTGGATACGACGGTTAGGTGGCATGTGGAGACTAGTCCCAGTCTTTCGGAGTTTGATGATGAAGCGTTGAAGGGCCCACAGAGCTTTATCGTTACCGGGGATATCAATGCGGAATGGTTGAGAGATTCTACGAATCAATTGGCTGGTTATATGCCGTTGCTGAAGAAGGATGAGAGGTTGAGAAAGTTGGTGCTTGGGGCTATCAATACGCAGGCGGGATATGTGATTGAGAGTCCGTATTGCAATGCATTTCAGCCGCCGAGGGGTAGTCATGTCAAACCGTCTAATAACGGACAGGATGATAATGTTCACCCGGCTTATGATCATACGGTGGTTTTTGAGTGCAAATATGAGATTGACAGTCTTGCGAATTTCTTCTCGCTGGCTAATCAGTACTATGAAAATACCGGGGACTTTTCATTTGTTAATACGAGGTTCATGTCGGCCGTTGAATCGGTCTTTAATGTGCTTGATGAGCAGGCTATGGGGACTTTCAACGACGCTGGGATCGCACAGTTTCCTGGGTACACGTTCCAGAGGAATACTAATATTGGGGTATGATACCAGAGCTCCCAGTCCCTAGTGCTATATATCTACGATGCTAATGTACCGTGAACAGACGGAAACTCTAGCTCTATCCGGCAGAGGCAACCCATTGAACAATGGCTCTTCACTCATTCGTTCCGCGTTTAGACCATCCGACGATGCCTGTATCCTCCAATATTTCATACCAGGCAACGCTTTCATGTCCGTCGAACTTAGGCGGCTTTCAACACTCCTCACCAAAGCCGGACGCTCTGAAGCCTCGGTCGCGAAGAAATGGGCCGACTCCATCGCGGAAGGTGTCAAAAAACATGGCATTGTGGAGCACGCCGTATTCGGCAAGGTCTATGCATTTGAGGTTGACGGCTACGGTTCGCGTATTATAATGGACGATGCCAACCTTCCATCCTTGTTATCGCTTCCACACATGGGCTGGACCGATGTGAATGATCCGGTCTATCAAAATACCAGAAAGATGATATTAAGCCAGCAGGGTAACCCGTACTTCTTAAAAGGTCACGTGTTCAAGGGTATTGGTGGACCCCATATTGGATTGAAGCATGCTTGGCCGATGAGCTTGTTGATGCAAGCCATGACAAGTAATGATGATGCAGAGATTATGGATGCGATAGAGATGGTGAAAAAGGCCAGCAAGTTCGGGCTGATCAATGAAAGCGTGAATGTGCAGAGGAACGGCGATTATACAAGTAAGTGCCTAGCAGCTGTATGTCTGAGTTTATTTATAGCAACATTACAGCTAACGCAGTGGGGTTTATAGGAAGCTGGTTCGCATGGGCCAATTCGGTATTCGCACAGGCCATTTTAGATTTGGCCAAAAGGAAGCCTCATCTGATATTTGGGGCTGGTGCGAAACCATACGAGATTTGATCGAGTGGTGTACTATCATCATTCATGTGTATTTTAATAAGCATTTGATTTTGGATCCATTGGAGAGGAAGATAACGGCGACGAAAACAAAAGCGATGCATGATACCACCGGGACAGTTTTTCTTATCTTGTACTTTTCATAGCTTGTGTTTCATTTCAGTTGTTTCAATTCAGCATTGTGTACATATTAGCAGCTGATTTTTCCTTTCAATTTTCAACCATGAAGCACCTTCCTGATTCTGGCCGCCTGCGCTCTGATAACGATTTTTATGCGGCATCGGGTATACCCTACAAACAGGCTGAACATCCAATTCACGGCTACAAGGACATCTTCGGCCCGAAATCCAGATAACCTTCGCGATTCTAAAACCTGCTTCAGCACTCCGAATATACGACTTTTACTCTACCGTCGAATGATTTGCCGCATGCACATGCTTGCCTCATATACCCTGCTATACCCTGCGTCCCATAGTCCAATTGGCACGTAGCCTTATCGGTGGGCCAGGGATCTGGGAAGATCGAAATCCGCGGCGGAGTGCACTAACCAACATTTGGCGCCTTTGCAGCTCTTTTACAGACCCACCACCCCGTATTATTACGAAAGAGCTGATAATCACAAGCTTCACATGTTTGGAAAATTAACCCAGCTCTCCAGTTTTAGTTTTTTTTTTTTTGCACCCTGGAAAAATCCCTTCCGCACATGCATTTTTTTCCACACCCTCTTTTAATCTGTTACCTGTTCGGAAAAGTAATGGGTGGGTTTCTCGTCATAGCTCTTTTGGGTTTGCTTCTTGACCAGGGTGAGGTTGTGTGGGAAGCGTTTTGTCTCGCAAGCTCCCGAATACTAGCTGGTACTTCCCTCACAACTCGTGCCATAACGAAAAAAAGTTGAAGCTTTCACATGCAAAAAAAGCAGTACCATTCCCACAACCACATCCACCACTGTAACCCCATGAAAGATAGGGACATGGATGTTGACTCTTTTTAAACAAATCGCATTGAAATATTAAGGGCTAAGTTTGAAAGGAACGGATTCTGGCGAATTGGCGAAAACGGTTTGCCCACCCCCCTCTTCCCGATATTTCCTTCGTTTTTGAATGGGAAAAAAAGGGCCGTCTTTTGTACTTGAATGGCTGTAAATTGTAGAAGAACCTATCTTCCCGTGGGAGGAAGCCTTTGTTTTTCTTTCTCCCTCTCGGGCACGCTATCTATCCTGCACGTTGGATCCCGTTTTGTTCCATTCCGTGGCTCCGGAAAGAATTTCGAAAAGAAAGTACGTACCAGACAGTGGAGATAGAATAAAAATTATTAATAACTTTCTTTTACTTCCTTTCCTCCTTGAGGTTATTTATCTCTTCTGGCGTAGACACCCTGCACCCGTTCCAATTCAGCCTGCTATCGAACCGTGCATTCTTTCCCTTTAAACTCGCATGTGGTTCCCGCCTGCCGCCGTTTAGCTACCCTTTAAACTTACCAATTCCCACCTTCCAGAATTCTTCCCAAAGGCTTAGGCTAAAGCCTAGTCCAGTTAATCAGTTAAACCGCTATCTGTTATTTCCAAAGCTAGCGACCAGCAATCGACCATTCCCTTTCGACGGCCATTACGTTATAGTTATAAACCGTGGACCAGGAGTTGATTCCTTTCCTTCGATAACTGAATAATAATAAAAAAAAAAAAAAGGGTCGCCTACCGCAAAGAGTGCTAGATACGACAGAATTTTTGACAGGATCGTGGAACGTGAACAAGCCTAGGCGACAAGCTATTTTAATTCGCGAATCACAGGTTCCTTTCCACGGCCCAGAAGGAGTAATCGAACCAACCAACAAATCCGGGACGCGGACGGATCAAGACAAAGCATCTGATATTCACGAGCCTAGGCGTCTAAAAAGAATTCTTGACGTTTTGCTCTTTACGACATCACATCATATTATTACAACAGGCCTACCACTTTTAAAAAAAGACTTGGGGTTCTTAAGCAGCTTCCCTCAAGACGGGCTTCGCTTTTTTTATTATATTACCAAGACAGAGTGCTGGACCCGGAAAGCCCTAAACAATACCATACCGTACCACACATCGCCTTTTACCTTGCTCCTTACCCACCCCCATTACCAAGATCCGAAAAATTACCGTTTCAAAGCCTCACGCATTTTTTACCAAGATATCGGAAGTTTTTTTTCTCGCAATTTTCGTTTTTTAGCATTTGATACCACGGATCTTATTATTTCACAAGATCGATCTCGCTTGACAAGGGCCGTCCGTTTCGAGTAGGTTCTAACGTCAGGCACTGACTTTTGAGAGTAAGGGATCTTTTTGAGTTGCTGGAATATAAGATCATACGACGCCCTACCGATATTTTCACGATCAAATATTTCGTTTTTCATTTAATGAATACCTGGGTATCCGACGCTGGAAGGGAGGAAAAGGTTTGCATACGCCATAGTTGATAGTTGGATAATATCTAAACCTGGGAATACGTATCACTTCTCGTCACCTTCGTGCTTCGGTCGACACTGAACTCTCAACACTCGACATTCGTCACCCTGCTGATATTCAACAAAAGCGACCATAACACCAAGCTCGCAACTGGTCCAACAACTTTTCATCCGCGATTTTTTTCGTCGCTGGAATGAGTAGCCCAGAATGCATGGGTCAAGAGGAGCCACTTTCACCTCGCGCGATTGCTAAGGCTTCTCTAATTGAAGGTATTTTCCCCTTCCTCTCCCTCTTCATCCTCCTTCTTCAACTCTTTATCGCATGATACTGCCATTTCCCTTATTTTGGGTTTTTGGCATGTGATTGCGACCGCCGACCATAATTTTTCGCTAACCAGGTTTACTCCCTAAACAGAAATTCTAAATGAGGATGATGTATGTTTCGCAACACAACGGCCCTCCCTTCCCCTCCGCTAAAAGTCTTGGGTGCGTCTTTTTAAAGTTTGGGAAACGTTGAGAATGATGGTTGTCAGTGTCCGCCGGGGCCTTTTTTTTCTCCCTTGCATGCATAACGCATACCGCTGTTAGCGATAGTGCAGATTGCATGGGAAATGCGGGGCGTACCGGTGCGTCTGTGTGTGTGGGTAAATCCGTCGTAAGATTCGATGGATTATCCTGCTAGCTGGTATGTATCCTTCTCGATACGGTCAATTTATGGACTGATATCGTAGTTGGATACGTGCAGAGCAACATTTCCACTTTTTTCGAACGTCCTATACTTGAGAATTCGTACTCATGTGGCTACAAGAAAGAAATGATTATTGACGTTTTGTGATATTCTTGGTGGAACAGTTGTACAAAGTTCTAGGCGCTCCGAGGAACGCTTCGGCCGCCGAGATTCGAAGATGTTATCTCGAGCGAGGCAAGATTTGCCATCCGGATAAGATTCCTTTCCATCCTGATTCTACGAGGTTCGTTACCCCTTGAGTCTGATACACCAAGATCGGTGGCAGATCTAGATATTAATATATATTGTACTACGACAGCGCCTTCCAACGCCTCGGCTTCGCCTTCGATGTTCTAAAATCCCCCTCCTCCCGGCGGACCTACGACCGTGCTTCCCGCGATCCAAAAACAGCGGCCCGCTTCACCTCCGACCGCCCCGCCTTCCTTGATGGCGAAATCTCCTTCCGATCCGCCGTCGAAAGCATATTTGCCGAATTCATGGACGGCGACTTTACTCACGTCCGGCAGCTTCTGGAAACCTTGAATCGAAGTTATCCAAACCTTGTCAGCGAAGATGTGATTGATGGCATCGAGAGCGCATTTTTTCGAATCAGGCAGTTGGTTATCACCACGAGGGTTTATGCTTTTTTGATATCTATCGAGTTGGGGAGGATACATCGCGTTCAGAAGAGGCTGATGGCGTTGGGGTATTTTGACGTCCGAGGGAGGGTTAGGGTGACGATGCAGCTAGTTCGAACTACCCTCGCCATACCAGTGCGAATAGAGCTGGCGTTACGAAGACGGAAGGAAAGGGAGTGGAGGGCGAAAACTGCGGGGTGGAACGCGATCGGTAGACCGCCAGAGGAGGAGATGAAGGTTGGTGGTATATTGAATGATAGGGTGTTCAAGGTGCTGGAGTTGATTGTAGGGAGCAGCGCGGATGATGAGGCGGAGGATATCGAGTATAAGAAGGAGAAGGACCCGAGGAACGGGATGAAGGATACGGATGCGGCTAATTCGACGGGGTTTATGAGGAGCAGCAGGTAGCGGGCCTGCTCTCCTCATACAAGGTTCTTTTCTTCTAGGGTCGGGGTTACGATTATGAGTACTATATGTTGTTACGAATCTCTTTTATTTCGATATTTACTTCTGAGTACATATTTTCTCTTGTTTTGAAGGCGGACATCGTTTGGATGTTGATTTTGTGCTTTCGGGGTTCACAAAATTCGAAAAGTATGGCGTTAGAGCAGCTGGGGGTTTCTTATATAGATTCTGGGACTCAACTTTTCAATTATTTATAATTGCTTATATAGACGGGGTAGCCTTTAAAAATTCAACATTGTACAGTTTCGATGCTCTCGGTGTTATGCCGATGCTCTAGGTATGAGATATGCACGAAGCCAGTCTTAGTACTAGACTAAGGGCACAAAGCATGGCCACAACAAAGGAAGGTCCTCGAGATACAAAGCATTTTAGCTGTGAAGTAGTATACAACGCATGTAAATGTTGCATTTCGCCTTTCATTCGTATACATCAAGGAATCTCGACTCGACGAAATTAATTCAGATATCTAAGTTGTGCAAGTACTCTACATGATCCTTAACTTATAAAAGAAAATGTATCTAAATCCTAAGGATATTACCCACGCCCTTATCTTTAGGCATCATCAATACCAATATTGCCAACATAATCATACGCCTTCCCCAAAACCTTACTCTCAAACCCAGCCATCTCAAACTTGGAAAACCTCTCCATCCACTCCCTCGTATGCTCGTAATCAAAATCCAAATCAGCACCAAGCCCCTCCTTTGGCAGCAGCACCTCCGTCTCACTCTCACCCCAAAGCTGTACCTCCGGCAACATTATCAACTCGATCAACTCCCCACCCGGCTGAAGCCAGAGGAAAAACCGAAAGTACTGCGGTTGAAGTAAATCTCTGCCCCGGAGGATTAGGGCGTTATCAGAAGGGCGGTGGAGGACCGGGTGGATTGTGGAGCATTCGAGGTGGGATGCTAGGTTGGTGAGGATGGTTGTTGGGGTGTGGGATAGTGGGGTTGGCCATTTCTTCTGGGATAGGAAACCGGCGGTGTTTTCCCAGGTGGCTGATAAGGGGTGTGGCCAGTCCGAGGGGAGAGGGATGTCGAGGGTTGTAAGGTCTAGGATTGGGATTTTTTTCTTGACAGACCATGGTTGTAGTTGTGATAGTAGCGTTTTTTTTTATAATTTTTGTGGAGGATCTCGAGTGGAGATTTGGCTCAGACGGCTAGTTTTGATTATTATTATTCAAACTAGAAGATCCAAAGTCTAGTATTAGAGTATTGGAGACGCTTGAGGGTAGAGGCTATGGGGTTTGAGAGGATCTGCTTCAACGGGGTATCGTAAAGGTATTTATATATATTCCCTACGAGCAACGCCTGATCGTAGCTATCTCTATCATGCTTTCGCCCTGTTCGATATATACCCCTCAATGGCCCAGCTAGCCTTTAGGCCTACAATCCTCCCATGATAGCGTATAAACCGGAACATCTGACCACCTTGGCTCATAAATAATTGGCCGCTTCAGTTTACCCTCTTCATACAACCTCTCAAGTTCCCTCTCCTTCTCCGCCTTCTTCTCAGCCTCCAATCGCTCCAACTTCTCCCTCCTCTTCTTCAAATCCTCCTCCCTCTGCTCCAGTCCCGTCTTCACCGTCACCGTCACCACCCCATCCAACCCCATCCTATCCAACGAACTCACAATCTCCTCCTGAAAATCATCTCCTTCTTCCAATCCGCTGATAATCTCAAACAAGGTGCATTCCTTCCCGAAGAGTAGAAAGAATTTGTAGAATCCAGGGCTTCTGGTACCTCTGATTAGGCATATTTCAGGGTTTTGGTGGTAGAGGATTGGTTGGGCGGTGGTGCAACCTCGCTTGGTTTCGATGTGCTGGATTATGGAGGCGAGGACGACCTCGTGGGTAGCGCCTTGGGTGAATTCGGATTGGAGGAGTTCGAGAGCGTTGGGGCCCGTCCAGCCTTTCGGGATTCTTGTGATGGAGCTCATATTTCGTATTAGTTGGTTTTAGCTGTCTAGTAGATTTTTACTTTGCTTATCCAACCTTCTTTGTAGATATGAGGCTCTTATTCTTCAAGGATGCATATTAAAGGCACTCTAGGAGATAATAGCCTCTGAGTTGAGCAATGAATCGGTCAAAGAAACCTATATTCGTGATGAAGTATTCTTGACCGAAAAAGAAATGAGTGCCATACATATGACTCGTAGATGGTCGCATACGCACGTTTTAATGATAGTAGTATATTTATTGATATACAGCATTTAGGTTTCGCGTCGAAAGTTGGTCGCAACATCAGGCCAAAAGGCAACACAAAGAATACCACAGAATCTAGGCTTAGGCGTTGCCGGCCTTGTGCTTGCTCTACACGCAAAAATATGATTAGAGATCGCTGTTAACTGAGAGAGTTTGATTTCAAAGTTTAGAGTTGCTAATCGAACGCTCTATTTGTCACCTTACTCATGATTCCAAGTACGCGGCTTTTAACTTTTTTGTTTTAGCTACTATACCTGGAGGTATAATAATATAGTTACTACTAGAAGGCCTAGAAGTATTGTCAAAAGTCAACGGATACAAAATCTAAGGCTTTCAACGGGAAATATATTAGTCACCCTTGGGAGAAGAGTAATAGGAGTTTCCCGTGTATACTTATTTCCTTGCTAACCTTTCGTCGTAAGGCTCCGCAGGCGCACGAGGCAACAGGGCTGGCTTCACTCAACGTAACCCGGCCTCTTTTCATTGGCTAACTAATGATTGTAGAAGGGATCGATACCAACCGCATTCCATAGACAATATGGCTATGTCAAACGAGCCGCCTGATTTGACTCAAGAAGAACAGGATTTAGCAAAACACTTGGAGATCCCGGGCTTTTGTCCGGAACAAATGTCCCTTTTCAACGGTTATACGGACCTTCTCTCTCGTTTGAATATAATATCAGATATAAAAGGCACATATCCAAACTATCAACTAAACGACGGAACCCGACGCACAGGTAACAAGGAGCTATTGAACAGCCTTCTATACATCACAAGGTTATTTGTGCGCGATGACGAGGTTGTCGCTGCTGCACCCCTTAGCGTAACTAAAGACGAGATCTCGGTGGCCGTGTTTGTTGGCAAAGAGGAGGACACTATTAGTAAGGCCGAAAGAAGTGACGCCGGGAGAGGTAAAATCCAAAATGCGGAGGGACATGCTCCTACCGAAAGTCCTGAGGAGTTAGTATTGGCCCTACTTTGAGATTAAAAGGGTATATTTAACAGATTATGTATATAGTGATGCCGGATTTTCTCAAAGACTCTCTGCATACAAGGATTGGATATCAATCAAAGAGAAAAAGGCCATAGATCAGAGCTCTTTATCAAATCCCGTCCGCCATTTTCTAGAGGGAAGGGATTATTCCTTCGAAACACATGTCGAAACCATCTGCCAATTATTGAATAATGCCTTCGGTAAAGAGATGGACCCGGATGCATCACGAGAAGTCCGAGAAGGAGCGTGGACCCAATTGAGTCGATACGCTGTCTTGGCATGCACACCAAAGCTGTTCAACAGCATCATCCATGGTATCGACGATAGAAATTTCTGGAAATACCTAGGAATCGCACCTACCGAAGATCACCTCTTAGGAAAACGAGACTTGCCAGCCCGAGCAGTTCGAGATGTGGAGCAGTTGCCTTTGCTTCTGGAACTAGGTTATATTGGCGATTCCGCAAACATCCCCGGCGACATCAAAGATATCTATCAAACAGTCTTCCCAGAAGATGCCCCTTTTAACGTCGATGACGAAAGTGGAGTCAGGCAATTTGATAAGCTGCTCCGGTATTGTCTATTTGAAGTTGCCGAGGCCCTCAGATGGCTTGATCTGCTCCTCTATAAAATGAAAAAAACCAAGGAGCCTTCCACAATCTCCCCAGAAGAGGTCATATCTCACTGCGATCGTACGATCGTAATGTTGCGAAACCTATCCTGCATTACTAGGTCTGAAACCTGCCAAAGATATCTGCGTCTAATCCGCGATAAATTTAAGCTCAAAAGCGCTGCCCATGGCCCCGTACCCGAGGAGAATCTGCCGCCTGCTTCATTTTTGGACCGTTCGGTATTTTCCTCCCTTAAACCCACTATCAGCGAAGAATTGGCACTGTCCATGAAATCAGAGTCAGGAATCCAGGCTGCGAAGTTGGACCCGGTTCTCGAGAGAGAACCTTCAATTCAAGATACTCTAGCACAAGGTTGGGTCAATGCCGCGCTAAGATGGCTAATGTCGATCACATCAGTAGTTGATGCTGCTGGAAATCTGGAGAAGTACAAAACTAAACCGCTAACTCACCTCATCTCGAACCTCAACGTAACCGTTGTGGAGGCTTCAGCCGTCGGTCTGACTCCAACAGCAGCGACGGCAAGGCAGGTTTTGCTGCATGCGGGTTACGACCGACGACGGCCTATCCACAAGTGGCTTTCTCTCAAAGCAGATGCATGCCAACTATTAGGCTTTGGTGAGCGGGCAATATTGAAACCAGATGCAATACCTTCCTTTGATGGAACGATACACTGCGAGGCGGTTATCATGTCGCTTTATTTACTTCTCACTACAATACATACCGTACGGGAGTACCCCGTTATTGATTTTGGTGGACTGGAAAGGATATAGAATACTAATATCTGGTTCTATAGGACGGTGAGGTCCAAGAACTCGGTAAACTCCTTGACATCCCAGCAGAGTTTCTATTTCAATTAAAGGTACAGATTCCAATCCAGTCTTATAGAGATAAAACACCCATAGCCAATCGTTCTAGCAGAATTTGAAACTGACTCGTCAATGGCCGGAACGTCTAGAAAATGCCAAAGGTGCTCGCAGTTTCGAGACGGTGTTGCCCAACTTGCTCGTTGCTCCTTGAGATTATCCAGAACAGAACCCATACGGCCTGGTCATTTTCAGGATCCCACAACCAGTTTTCTGCCTGCGCGCTGCCCCCATTTTTGCCCAAAGAACACGCCTATAGCCTTTTAGCGAAGCTCGAGGCTAGACTCTATGGACGAGTCGATCTTCTGGCGTACCACCTAGAGAATACCGGCAACGAGGGGAATTCTGTGTGAACTGGTTTGATTATTGACATGATAGATACGAAAGTTGTCCATTTTTTATAGAGATCCAAAGCTTACAAAAGAGACTATGTAAAGCCATGCATGACCGATCATGTCACCCAGACGTAGACCATGTCGCCTGGGTGCTTAGTGCGTGCCACATTTTTGGTTATCTCCCAGCCAACAACAACGCACAAAATACCACACATGTTTCATCCCACAAGCTCTCGCAATCATCACAGCTTTCAGTATAAAAACCCCTCCTATTTCTCTCGTTCCCCGACAAACTCTACTTCATACATCTACATCAACAATTATATCGACAATCATCATTCTTCGACCCTGCCATGCATCTGTCATCACGGAAGAGAGTCCGTTAGTAGCGGAGAATGAAATTTTTGCTTCCAACATTGTCGGCAAATGTCTAATAACAACAACCCCAATGATATGTTCAACCATGACCCTCCGTTCGTCACTATCTCTTTACTACAACAGTAAATCAAACTATTCAAGCAGCATAAAATTTTCGGTCATGAGAGCTCCCGTCAATCGCCATCCATTTCATGGCCGGTCTATGGTATACAGCAATAACGGCGGCAACAGCGATGCAACAATATACAAGCGTGTGCACACAGTCTGCTATACTTCAACAACCAAAATGAGCATAGCCAATAAGCAACCAAAATGAGCATATCTAATAAACAAGTGAGAATAGCATCCAGCGCATGTTAATCCAGCAACTATATCACTTTCAGCCCCGTTTAGCCAGTCATGACCCCTTCGTATCTATTCAGCGACAATTAATCCTAACAGAAATTTAAGTTTCCTACGCACAAAAGCAGAAGAACAGACTTTGGATGAGCTACTATTCTCGAATAACGATCTCCAGTCCAGTCGTCAAGAGAGCTTGCTCATGAATTCGCCTTTTACTTCGACTCTGCAAGGCTTTCCCGTTAGATGTATGAATTCAAAATGTATTCAAGACTCATGAATGTGCTTAACACGATAGTATGCTCCGTTCAGGGTATGACTAAATTAGCCAGGTGTGGAAGCGGGTATTGAATGATTCTACTTCCAACTACCAGATTTATCAAAACTTTGACAACGTCCCGTCTTATGATTGGAGAAGGTTGTTGAAAATGAGGCACGTCTACTGGTTTCTTGATGAGAAGCAGAAATCTTCAGTTATTTCGATGGGAGAGTACTTGGCACACGAACTATGATTTATCAAGTTTCATTCCTCTTTCCTGGAAAATAACATATGAAGAGCCTATTTGACTTTGTGTATATGGTCAATCAATTTTTATATCGATATTAGCATTATCCGTATCAGGGAAGACTTGCTGCGAGCCATGCCTATTTTTCCACCTTTTTTTTTTTATCTATAAAAACATAAAGGAACACCAATTATGAAATGCATTCGAATCCGGGGTATCAAATAAATATAAAACAATGAAATCCAAAAGGTAATAACAGAGGTAAGCCTTCCCCCTCCTTCTCCTCACTATCCAACGCTCTCGACCATATCAATCAAGAACCCTCCCACCGCTCCCCAACCGCATCGCCCGTCCCCCAACCCCAAACTCCCGCCCCTGCTCGATTCCCCCCAGGACCAACCATCAGCCCTGGCGGTTCCACTATATTCTTCTCAAACCCGTATCTCTCTCTCAAGTCAAACCCCCACACAAACTTCCCATCCGCAGCAAGAATTACCACCCCCCTGCTCACAAAATTCAACGCCTTGAGTCCAGGAAGGTACGCCAACTTCCAAGCTTTATCGCTTGAATCCCCCAAGTGTTCCTCTTTCAGTCCGACAGGCGAGATGATGTTTAGTAATGGTAAGGTGCTTTCTTGCCCTTTCAATAACTGAATGGATGCGTTCGACGGGATAGACGCGCTGACGCAGGGAGTCTGCTCCGGTCTATACCTTCCTGGCGGTAACACATTCTCCATTTTAATTTCCTCCTCGCTGATTCCCGGCACGCGGTGTTTCCACGCTCTTTCAATCCTCCAAAGCCACACTTCTCCGTTGCTATATCCGACAAGTATTCCCATATACGCAACTCTTTGCCCAAAATCCCAGTGCATGAGGGGTGCTACAGAAACGTGCGTGATCTCACCGTTGCCAGAGACGCGGGGAGGTGGTAGGAGCCAGTGGTGGAGGCATGCTGTTTCAGATGATGCGTCGGATTTTTTCTCTTTCGGTTTCTTTGGAAATTGCGATGAGGGTGTGATAGAAAGCTGCTGTAAATCCGGGGTGCTGCCACAAACGTAAATCCTATTCGTAGCCGTAGATACCGCGAGCACGCCGATGTTCTTCCCATCCGCATCGAACGGGACCCGAAAAACGTAGCAGGTTTCCTCTTTATCCAACCCACCAATTCGTACCCTCATCATATCCTTGGGAAAACTGGGATCGACTCCCGCCTTGACCTCCAACAATGCTGGATTGCCACCCCTACTCGCACCTTGATTCTTGTAGAACAGGTGTAAAAATCCCTGAAATATGCCCTTAATCTTCCCGCCCTGTTGTCCCGGGTTCTGTAGGAGCCTCGCATTCGATAATGACGGCGTCTTCCCATGATTATGGCTACACTGGACATTCGAACCTGCATGTGTGTGCGTGTGCGTGTGCGTCTGTGTCGTCGCCGCCGTCCTAACCGCCCTATCCCTGATATTCAACTGATATATCCTATGCGGTGCCAGCCCTTCAAAGCTGTAACTCTCCACCACCCCGTTCTCAAATGTGATCGCCAACTCCTTCACGCTGCTCGGATTCTCCATCTCCTCCATCTCCACCTTTACAATCTTCAAATTCAGCGCTGTTTTAACATCGAAAACCATAAAGAGAGGTCCAGGCTCGGGAACGCAGGGACAATTGGAGTAGCGGTGGGGGTGGGCCTCGATGGTCCTGTGGGTTTTGGAGAACATGCGGCAAATGTAAAGTTTGCGGTTAGAACGACGGCCGATGACCAGAGCGACGAAGGAACCGGTTTGGCGAGAAATGCCGACACACTCCAAACCTGATACCGGTGGGTCGGTTGGGTTGACGACGTTACCTCCCGTGCTGACGTTGGCGTTTGCGAGGTCTAATAGCGGGCTAGCATCTAGTCTCGTCTTGAGACACGCAACGCGATGCTTGCTCCCCGGCCATTCTGTGATTACCGCATTAAAGTATTTCCTCCTGTAGGTGATCGAAAACCCTCCCATGCGAGAAATATTTTCCCCACGATAGTTTAGGCCGGCGATTGATTGAAGAGCGTCGCAGTTCCTGTCGATAAGGACGCGACAGCTGGCCGCTTGGAACCAAGCGTGACATGTCAGCCTGGCGGAGTCGTAGTCGTGAGGCGATAAATAAAATAAAATCTCTTGAACGATCTCGGTGGGAAGGTACGGAGGCGGCGACGATCTTGATGACTTTGGTAGTGGTGGTGCTGCTGGTGGAAGGTACGCATACGCTGTGGGTGATGGCGATGCTCGTTTAAACGGGTGGTCTGGCACACTCAATCCGTCTGTCTGTTTCGGGCGGGATGATGCAGTTGGTGGTGAGATCCCTTGCATGACCTTCTCCACCACCACTTCTGCTTCCTCCCCTTCACGTTCCTCATCAACGGGACCTAGCGGCCTGAATGATGATGCCATATCTTCACCTGTTAACCCCGTCTCTTGACGTTAAAGTCGAGAGGGTAAAATAAAACGAGCGTCTTCGATGGAATAATTCGAGAAGGGAGAAGAGATCAAGAGATCAAAGGAAAGATTGGAAAGAAAAGAAAGGGAAATATAACCGGGGAACCAAGAGATCTAAAAAAAATAAAAATGCCGCCCCGTTGAGGCCAACAACACAGCTTTTCCAAAATCGTTCGAAAGCAGCCAATTGGACAGACCAAGTATGCATATGCAAACGGAGGCGGTTAGCTGCTTTTCTTGGTCGGACAGGGCAAGGAATACTCCTGAGAATGTAGTACGCTCTAAGTAGCAAAAGGCAGAAGAAAGACTGCGGAATGGGTTGACTGGCCGGCTGAATTTGTAAAGTATTCATGCGACTGTAGCTTGAGAAACCGTGGCCAAGGAGCAATGCAGGCCATGCATGCGGGTTTTCTCCCCTAGCTTTGCCCAAAAATCGAAGGAGATCTTCCCTGAGGTTTCATCTTGATGTTTTTCCAGAACTCTATCCGATTAGGGTGAATGGGTGGGGATGCTTTATAGACGAGACGGTTCGCAAGTCTGGTTCGGTGGACTGAGAGCAAGATACTACATAGAAAACTGTCTTTATCCAACAGCTGATAGGAGGTTGAAATGATTTTAGGATTGTAAAGTAGGAGTATGCCTCTCTTAAAATATGACGATAGGTTACTTGTTTTCCCTTTTTGGTCTGATTCGAAGGCACTATGTTGAGATCCTACTGGCATGCTTGTTCGGACAAGGGCTCACGTAAGTGCGATATATGATGACGTTGAAGTCTCAGTGCGGTCTCCCCCGGATATATATAATGCTTCAGTTATAATAGGTACCTCATATATTGATCGGATATATCAAATGGGTATTATGTATCCACCAAGATGAATGCGATGCATACTAGATGTTTTAAGCTACCGGCTAGTGAGTCTAACCTATCGAGCTATCCCGCTTTGCATGGAAAGAAAGCCTTTACACACGACAGAAGAACTTCGGTTCAATGATTCAACCCAAAAGTGCATCATAACCGCACTTCTTAACATTTCTTCCGAAACGAAAATAAAGAGAAAAAGAAAAAGAAAAACTATCCCATGGTATATTCCCAATGCTGTCATGTACATGAAAATGCAGGTATAATACAAACGCAAGAAGAAAAAAAAAAAAGGCCAAGAGTATGTCTTGAAAAAGAAACTCCCAAAAACGCCGTTTTCTCCATCACTGGATATAATTTTTGTCGCAATCAAATGCATGAACCCTCCAAGTTCACAAGTGGCCCAATTCTCCCTCCGCTTTTGCAGAGCACGTCTGGAATTCCACAGAAACAGCATGTCGCATAATGCCCCGAGGAGAAATCACGCCTCTTCATTCGGCTCTGAAGGCTCTCTATTACCCTCCTGAACTCTCACTTCTTTCTGGCCGCCAACCACAACTTTCTCCCCTCCAACCTCCACAGGCACAGAATCCAAGTCATCCAATGACACAATCTTGTTATGAATGACCTTTGGTAGCCCTTGGTCGTGCTCTGTAGGCCTCCCCCCTCCACCAATTCCAATGCCGCCTTCTTTCTTTTCAACCCTTCCCTTCCTCCTTCTAACAACCTCGTCAGCACCAACTTCCGCTCTCCCAGGTCCTACATTGGGATTTCTTTCTTCCTGCCGCTGCCCCGATCTCTTGCTTTCCTCCATCTCAATCTGTGCCTTCTCATTCGCTCTCTGCGCATCTTTAGCCCACTGCTGCTTCTGCCTCTCTACCTCTTTTGCAACCTCTCCACCATCGCAGAACAAATCGTCCACGCTATCAGCCTCCCCGTCATTTTTCTTGATACCCCCACATTTTTCCAATATTCCCTTTTTATATTTCACCGCAAAGCTTAGCGCCTCTTCAATGCTGCTCTTCTTTCCCGCCATATTCAATATTGGAAGGTCTGTCCAGAGGGGTAATTGACCATTAGGTAACTGGGACAGAATGTTATTTGTCTTTAAAACCCCTTGTTCAGTATTCTTCTTTTCGCGATATATTGCTCCTTTCTTCTCGGTATGGTAGATGACAAGGGTTTCCGCCGGGTCAAAGTTCGCATAAAGCATCATGTAACCGCCTGCCGCCAACAGCTCTGTAAAATAACCCACCCATGTTGAGACTACTCCTTCCTTGGCTTCTACCCCAGGAATAGTATAGTCGACACCTTTCGGGAATGCCTTATCCATCCGTTTGCCAAGATAGAGATGCAGCAGCCTCCAGTGAGTCCCGAAAAACAATGTCGCATGGGAAGATGGGGCGGCATAGAGGAAAGGTGTCAATATCGCCTCTTCCTCTTTCCCATCAGCAGATGCCTGCATAGGAGCAACTAACACAGAAGGGTCAAATGCGGCCCCGTCGAGCTTCGATAGTGGCGTATCAAGCGATATCCCGTATATCAAATTCCTATCAAGTCCAGATTGGGTGTTCGAGTATTTATACTCCAGAATTGAATAGAATAGAAAATGGAAGTAGAATGGCGAGAGCTCAATATTTGGCGATAGGAAGAGAACGGCAGCATCCGGATCGTTGGGATAGTAGGATTCAACGAATGCTGCCGCATCTTCTGTTGCCGACCTAGGGAGTATTCGATGTCGGACAAAAAGCCGGTCCTTAGAAGGCCACTTGTAGTTATCGACGAAATCGCGGATTGACTTGTCGGTGTCGGGGTCCAAATCTATAAACAACCGGGGCAGGGTAGCGGAAAAGTAGTCTGCATTTTTGAGAGACCTTAATAGCCGGATCAATTGGCCGCTGTGGGCGTCCGCTCGGATCACAATATCGATAGTAGGCTTATTCCATGACGATAGAGACTGAGCATCCAGCTTTTGGAACCACGGGATCGAAGCTACCTCGCTTGGTAAAGTGATAAGCGGCGCCTTCAGATCCTTAGCCTTCTGCACAATTGCCTTTTGGAACCATATATCCTCCCTATCCAGATCCGATATGAGTACCGCTGGCGTAATATAATCCTTGATATACTTCAACGCACTCTTCAACGACAGACTCATCCTCTCGTCAGTCGACACGCTAGCCAAATCGGGTCTTGCGTCATGAACTATAACCCCGCAAGCGTCATTATTCATCCCATTCGCCTTTTTGAAGAATTCAATTGAAATTTCGTTCCTCCCTGCCAACGCCAGATGAACCACATTCCGTCTGTTTGTTGACATTTCACAAGCTATTCCTGCGAGAATGCTCGCGGTGTTCATGTTGGCGGCGACAAAAACCACATGTTTGTTTCTTAGCCGGTAGTTGAACTGCTGGACCTTAGACAGAGTTTGGTAGAGGCCGAGAAATTTTATGGGACCCTTGTAGATGTATTTTGATAGGTTTGGATCATTTGATTTTAGACGGGGGTCGATGGGGACGCTATTGTGAGACACTGGGGGTGGAGGGGTATCAGATGTGGGGGAAGGGAATGCGTTTTCGACGGGTACGTCGGCTACCAGGACGCTGTTCCATAGCTTTGAGTGAAGAAGGAGATATACGATGGTGCATATCGATAGAAATACAAAAATGGTACGTCGCTTTCGGCGGAATCGAAGGGACGGTAATAACCAATTGGAGTCCGAATTGAAGGCAGATCTGGGGCGACCGAGGTCATCCTTGTCGCGGTAGGTTGAAGGGGCCATTTTCGCTCTATCTCCCTCTCGCGGCGACGAGATGAGGAGACCGGGGTACTACTAGCGACCGGTCGACAAGGCGGAGGTGGAATTGGTGGTATGGGGAGGGAAAGTAGCTAGAAGGGGTTATGGAGACGGTGGGGAAACTATGCAGGTAGCCGGCTAGGGTAGCTCGTAGAAAATACGATGCTAGGTCACGTCAGGGCCAACCATAAGTGGGTAGATTGTCGATGGAAGCGACAACGGAGATGTTGAGCGTAACCCGAATGGAAGATGGGATAGAGGATGAAATAGGAAGAAGCGAATGGAATGAGGAAGCTGGAAGGGAATCAAAAAGGAAGAGAGAAAAAGATGGGTGAGCTCGTGTTTCCCGATATGTTTGGACTGAAAGAAAGAAAGAGAAGAGAAGGAGAGGAGGGTTATAACTGAAATGATTATTGATACAAAGAGGTCCGTTACAACAGCTGTCCTTTGGAGGCCATGCAATGCTAAAATGGGCAGTTACAAATAAACATCATGGCAATTTGGACAAATTAGGCCCCTCTCCGTTGACTTTTTGATGTTGATAAGTATCTTATTAATAAGAAAATCAGCAGGTTTAGCTTTTATTACAGCGGTCGTAGTTAGCACAGATAGAACGGACAGTTGCCTTCCTCATTCTGCCCAGTTCCGACCATATTTATCAGTCTGCAGCGGTGGGTTGCCCGCCGCGTCGGGACGGCTGCAATTGGACGGATCCACTTTTCTTTGAAGAAACATCCGGGGCAGCAAATCAGATGCTCTCTTGTTCCTTCTTTGCTTTTTAGCGAGGTTGAAAAAATATTACCTTTCGCAATCTCCACAACTCTGCACGGATCGCATGTTCTTAAAACATATCACCAGACAATTATCATATCGGCAAGAGCATATAGGCGGGAGATCAATCGAGTACTTGGAAGGATAGCGGTGGCTGCTTTGTCTAAAAGGGTATCAAATCATGTTTACGGACTTGCGGTGACTACGAGGCATTCAAGCATCTACGGCAGCAGCATCAGTCTTCATGTCCAAGAAACCCCCAACGAGCGGGCTGTCCAGCAATTGGAAGGCACTCCAGCAGTCGCTCAAACGAAAAAGGCCCACCGATGAAGAATCAACCCCGCCAGTAGATTCAATAGCATTCAAAGGTCTAAAACCGACAAGATTCTCCACTGAAAAGAAGTCAATGGCATCTTCGATATCTACCTCGGGCACTGGCAACGGCGGCAAGCTAGTCCTCAGAACCACCAAATCCCAAAAGACAGCTGCGATCTCCGCCACGCCCACGTCCACTTCCACATCTGCTGAGCCCTCCCCTCTCACCTCCCGCAAGGCCACCATTGCCTGGGCTAAAGAACACGACCTCGACCCTTCCACCGTCAGCGCCGCCTACTCTCCCTCCATACCCCTCCCCGCTCCCAGCACCCTCACACCCGCCAATGCCTCCGCCAAATCCACCGACGCGGGCCGCTATATCGCCATCGACTGCGAAATGGTCGGCGTCGGCGGCCCCTTCAAAGAACAATCCGCCCTCGCCCGCGTCTCCCTCGTAAACTACCACGGCCACTGCATCCTCGACACCTTTGTCAAACCCAAAGAACGGGTCACCGACTGGCGAACCTGGGTCTCCGGCGTGAGCCCCAAGGACATGGCCAACGCCGTCACCCTCGAAGAAGCCCAGACGAAAGTCCACGAGATCATCAACGGGAAGATCCTGGTCGGTCACGCGATACAGAATGATCTGGAAGCGCTGTTTTTATCGCATCCGAAGAGGGATATCAGAGATACGGCGAGGCATCCGGCGTTTAGGGTTATCGCGAAGCAGAAGAATCCGAGCTTGAAGAGGTTGGCAAAGGCGATTTTGGGGGTGGATATTCAAGGGTCGGCGCATAGCAGTGTTGAGGACGCTAAGGTTACGATGATGCTTTACAGGAAGGAGAAGAAGGAGTTTGAAAGGTTGGCGGCGGAGAGGTGGGGGATTATACAGAGAGGGAAGCAGAAGCAGATGCCGAGAGGCGGTGGGAAGAAGAGACGGAAGAAGGAGGCCGCGAAGGCTAAGAAAGGAGGGGAGGGGGTGGTTAATGGGGTTGCTGTTGGTGCTTCAGTGGATGGTGGGGAAGAAGAGAGTGGAGACGACGATGAGAGCGACGAAGAGCAGGATTTCGATGATTGGTTAGCTTGAAGGGAAAGGGGTATGATATAAGCCAGCTCTGGCTAACGGACACCTTGTATATTACATTATTACGACTTCATTGAACGATACCCATCATAATGTTACGAACACACTATTTTGCATCTTACGAACCTCATGACGGGGTATTGGATATCAATATGCATTCATGCTAAGCTTTCGCTCTCTAAACTACAACATCTAGAGAAACGTATTAAAAGAGTATATTATACATGCGCCTAAAAATCCGCGTGACATCACTCATAATCATGAACAATGCTGCTAGAGCTCGCCATCAACATGAATGAAAAACACCAAAGAAATGAATATTTCAAAACGAATCCAACTGACAAAAAATGCTCATGCACGCATAACCATTAAAAATCCCATAACATATAATCCATATTTCGTATCCTCATAACCCTTCTTCCTCTTCTTCTAATACATGAACATCTTCATCACCACCCATTCAACCCCTCAGTCCCCGGCATCGGCGGCGGCGGACTCGACTTATCACCCCTCCTAGCAGTCAACTTTGGACTCTTCGGCAGCTTCCCAAACCCCCTAGGACTAACCACCCTCTTCTCCGCCGCCTTCAACGCTGCCTCCCTCTCCTTCTCCTCCCTCCTCTCCTCTCTTCCTCTTCTCAAATTCCTCACGCCCTCAACACCGCTCTTCGCCTTCTGCCCCGCACTTCTCAACAGACTCTCCAGCAGGAACGGTGAATCCTCTTTAGGCGTGGTGGCCATGGCGTGGTCTTCCAAATCATCGTCACTAGCATCCTCCTCGTACTCGTTGTCGCTGGAGCTTTCGCTACCCTGGCGGCGGATATCTTCGTATCCCGGCTGATTCGCGCTCCTATTCGGAATCCCACCCTTACCAAGAGCTGGCGTCATCGGCGGTGCAGCAAAGAGGGTAGGCGTCATTATTGGCGGGTGATCACGAATTCCGGGCATGCTCAGCGAATCTCCAAAGGTATGGTTGAAACTGGTGACGCTAGGTGAACGTTGAAGAGATCTGTTCAGGATATGGTATACACGGTTATCGTATGTCTGGGAGGCGGTTTCAGCGGCGTCGCCATCCGTGGTCTGCGTTTGCGTGCTATTGAACGATTCATCCGCGAAGAAGTTGTCAAGAGACTCGAGTCGGAACATCATGTCACCCAATCCGCCTTCACCACCCACACCTTCGGAGAGCATTGTAGCTGTACGGTCTTGAAAGCTACTGTATCCATAGTCCTCCATAAGGAATTGCATATCTGTTGCATCTGGTAGGATATCCTGTGGCGTCTCCGGTATCTGACAGGTATAAAATACAGAGTGAACATTGTGCCGGGTCGTCTGGGCTTTAAACGCGGGTGAGGGTATAGCCCAGCCACTGTCTTCGGGGATACCAAACAGAGTTTCTGTTCGCTCGTATTCCTTGCGGAGGGTACGGTTGCCCATGCTCATACGCATGACCTGGCGATCCATCTTACCACCAGAAATTGAAATAACTTTGTCAAGCACCTCGAGGGCTTGTTGGCAATACTCTGTCTGCAATAGGCGAAGCAATGGAGAAATCAAATCGGCTCCAAGTCCAGTGAACTCTGGTTTCTTAAGATCAATAATCGGAAGTAGCGAGTTCAACAGTTCCATAACCTTCTGCTTAACCCAAGAAGTAGCATTTGTAAGCAACCCGACGAGGAATATCAACGCCGCACCCTCCCAGTCTGGGAAGAAGGCATGGCGAATCGCAGAAACTGCCTGTGACTTGAAACTATCCTTATTCCTAAACCTCCCCGCAGCATATACTCCAAGGATTCGGGCAAGGTCCGCCTTTCCCTCCTCATCTGCGATACGGCGAAGACTTTCAGCACAGTCAAGAATCTCCTGAGAAACGTTCTCCTTCTCTGACGCTTCCAGGAACCTCGGAAGATTGGATAACAGGGCAATGAGAAGCCGGTCATCTCCACCAATCAGCTTGTTGCTCGGGAATTGATTTAGTTTGTCCATAACCTGGAGAGTCTTGGGCAGTGCAACTGAAGACCTAAGTCCCTTGACCATCAACGCTTGAACACCTTCAAAAGCACCATCCCACGCAGGAGGGAACATGCCAGACAACATGTTAACGTTATCTTCATTGCCTAGATCAATCTTATCAAGATGCTTCTCAAGCAATGAAAGGACTTCCATAAACTCGTTTTCATGGATTGTGTGCAGACAAGCAACAGTGGCCCAGAATGTTTGAGGGAACTGCATAATATCCTCCGGATCCAGCGCAGCCAAAATCGCATTCAGCGTGATTAGAATCTCCATAGCGAAAGATTGAATATCTGGGGAGTTATCCGCGATGGTATTGGATAGGCGGGCAAGCATGTCTCCGAGCATGGTCTGATCGAGATCCGCCGCATCAAGTAGACATCTAAAAACCTGGAATGAACGACAGGCAAGATGTCTGACGGGACAATTAGTAGCCCATTGAAGCGCAACTCGACTCCATTGTAGCTTAAGCAGTGGTTGATCCTGCGAGAAAAAGTCAAGAACGTCCTCGATCATTTGACCCATCGCGGGAGCAACCCGGTGACGGTCGTTTTCGGAACCTGTCTCGTCATATGCCCATTGCATCTTTGACTGCTGAGTTCGAACAGATTCGACAAATTCTCTGACTCGATGTAGCTCTTCGATGCTCTTCCCTTGTTTTGAAATAACTAATTCATGGATCAGATGCACCAACATTTCCCGCGCCTGTTCTTGTACTAGTGGTACGTAATGATCCCACAGCACAAAGACAACCTGCAAGAGCAGAGGTAGGTTCGGTGCCATTTCAGGCACAGGCCCAACCATAAGATCAACCATGAATATAAGACCTAAATGACCCCTTGAGAAGCCGTGTTGCTTTCCGCCAACGGGTAACGATTCCGCTAGATTGGCCATATACGGGAATGAGTTCGGATCGGGGACAACCTGGACTTCTTGGGGCTTCTGTGGCGAAGTCATCAGCCTTGGTTGGAGGTACTCAAGGAGAGCCTCTACCAATTTGGATCCGTTCGGCGAGCCAGCAAGGAATACAATAATCTGTTTCCCAACATTGACGAAATTCTGCTCTTTCCTTTCTAAACTCTGAGCGATGATGAAATCTAGGACGACCTTGACGTTTCCAGCGTACGGTGCACTAGCAAGTGCCATCCACAAGCCTTCTACTTCGTTGTGAATCTTGCCGCTGAACTTGACAGTGATCTCAAAGAGATTTGCGAGGACCATATAAGATGAAGGGCTAGGGCCACCATTTGGATCTTGTTGCAGCTCTATCATCTGAACCCAAGGAAGTAACACAGCTAAGATGTCTCGCTGAGCTTTCGCATCGACGACATTAAAGAACAAGGTGAACTCGGAGAACACAAAGAATGCTGCTTCAGGGTGCTGTTGCGATAAAGTTCGCGAAAGTTCAAACTGAGCCTTTTTGTAAACCGCAGCAGTCTTATCCGAAATGCTGACTTCATAATCTAAAGTAGTCTGACTGCCAAAATATCTCTGCTCGGTTACGCGAAGTAAAGTGGCAGCCTTAGATCGGATCTTTTGGTTATCGTCCCCAATTTTGAACAAAGCCAGCGCAAATGCCTTCCAATGGTCACATTGGCTATTGGTACCGTCGATAAGAACGTCCGAAACGACATGGAAATAGCTCTCCACACCCTTTACATTCGCTTTATAGAGGTAGCATTGACGGATAGCGAGCGCAAGAATCGTCGGGACATTTGTGTTGTATTCGAGCAAGTTTTTAAGAGCCTTTCGCCCAATTCGATGTAGCCTGTCGCTGGATTCGCCAAAGATAGATTCAAGCCAATGGAAGATTCCGAGAATGTCAAATGTTAGTGTCGATTTGTTCTCAATCACTTTCATCACAGGGCCAGCCTACATAAACCTGGTTAGCGTCTGTAGCCCATTGTAAAGTAATCGGGTTGTAGCAAAACTTACGCATAGGGATGCCATAGCGCTCAAAGCAGCATTCTTGAGATCGTTCTTCTCAATCTCGACTGCAGCATTGATATGCTGTCGCCATGCCTGATTGTTGCCTCCCCACTCCTCAATCAACGAAAACAAGGATTTCCTCCCATCGAATGGCAGCCAGCGTTCCGGGTCTGGAGTCTTAAGAATACCTTCATAAAAATCCTCAGTCAGACCGCAGAAGTACCTCCTGAGTCTATGGTAGCTGATATCTGGCTTAACGTCAGGCTCGCTAAGGAAGTTCTTATTCTCCTTAATGAGTGCAACAATGTGTTGAAGCATCCAGTTATCACTGTAGACATCTGGTTGAAGAAGGAAGTAGGAGGTAAGTTGCATGATATGGGTAATCCCGGCTCTCCACCGATCGTGCCTTGTCGACCGTCGTATGACCATCTGCCCATTTTGAGTAGGACGTTGAATTCTGGCTCCCGAACCATCATTCCATCTCAGAATGATTGGCTGTAGAGTCTCAACGAGGGTCTTATAAAGATTGAGATTGATAGACCCAAGACCAGCGATAACAGCTTCTCTAATCGCTTGGTTGTCCGAGTTTATGAATGGAACAACAAGTTGGAACAGCGACCTTCCGGAATTGAGCCTATCATAAGGCTTCTCGACAACGTTGTTGGACACCGACTTGGATGTTTTGCGGGCATGTTGGAGACTAGGAGTTGGTTGTCGCGCTACCTGCTCATCCGTCAACGTGAGTGTCGAGCAAGCAACTATGAGATAAAGCTTCCACTGTTCTATCGAAATATCAGCAGCTGACGGAGGGTGATTTCTTGAGCCAGCCGTGCCCTGGAATCTCGGGGTCTCAGATGCGAACTGAATCTGCGAATGCATGTGGTTTAATCTTGCGCAGACACTATCGCGACATTGTACGACCGTAAGTGGGAATCTTTCGAAACAGATTCGGATGAGCTTCGGGAAAAGCCTGAACCAGAGGGATGCGTCGTATTGGTTATCACTAGTAGCTAAGTTCACGAGGGCATCCTGGGCATTGTTGTCCATCAGCTCACGGCGAAGTCTGCTCCTATCAGCGACGGACCACTTCTCATCATTGACATTCTGGTTCATGATGTTCAAGGAATCATGTTCCATAACCTGAATGATACGAGTGAACCTTTGCGATTCTCTTTTGCTGTTCCTTGCCGCCAAGGAAGCGCTGCCGTAATCTTCCTCATCTAATGCGCAGTCAAATTCCGTGATGAGCTTTAAGACCATAATAGCGAACCTGCGGACGGTCCTTGATTGACTGGAGAGGAAAAACAGGCCATGAGACTCAATTTCATCGACAATTGCCAAAACGTTTGAGATTTCCAAATCATCCGGCTTGACAGGTTCTTCGGCTGCTTGGATACTCATGGTTAGGGATAGGATGCTTGGGTTCATAGGGGCTTTAGTCTTTTGCTTGATAGCTTCGATCCAGATCCGGAGAAGCTCAACATAGAGCTTGAGAGTATTCTCGATGTGTGCAGGCCCAAGGAGACCGCCATCTGCTGTAGTAGCATATTTTGTATCGAAGTCGAAAATGAAACGAGCGAATCCGATGATAACCAAGTGACGTTGTAGCGATTGCCGGGCAATGCACTTTATCGCATTTGCAGATGCCATAGCCACTCTTTGGTCAGAGTGAGCGGTTCCATGGCAGAGAATCTCAACGAGCTTGTTGAAATTTATCAGGCTAGGAGGGGGCAGGCAACGCGGCAGCGCGGAGAAGGCAACTGTTAGGAGCTCAAAGTAGGACTGCTTCTGGTCGATAGCTGGGTGGTCGAGGTTAAAGCTGAATGTAGCTGCGACTGGTGTCTTTGGCTGTACAGGATTAAACTTCTCATCCAAAAGAGCTTTCCCACCAAAGTTGGCATCACAAACGAGGATGATTTGACCTAGTATCATTCCAAATTTCTCAAAATACTCTCGGGCGGTGGAGCCTAACCTGTCAAGCTGTACAGGCCGCGACATCCTATCCAACTTTTTCATCGCTTCAGAGCGTTCTTCGACAAACTTAGCAAGCCATGTTGAAATTGGTGGAACCTTTTCCTCCTTTCCGGTCTCAAATTTAACAGGGAATGGTGGTTTGTCAACTTGCTTTTCGAGGTCGTTC
This sequence comes from Dactylella cylindrospora, assembly GCA_012184295.1. Taxonomy (NCBI): domain Eukaryota; kingdom Fungi; phylum Ascomycota; class Orbiliomycetes; order Orbiliales; family Orbiliaceae; genus Dactylella; species Dactylella cylindrospora. The sequence continues at coordinate 459,916 of LDUD01000053.1, forward strand.
ATGATCTCCATAAAGGCCTTGATTCCAACAATCATGCGCTCAGATGTCAGGGCCTCGAGCGTCAGTTCTGTATGTTTGTGGGAAAGGAGTATATCTGCATTAAGGAGTGGGGAGAGAATGTTTCGGAAGCAGAAATCCTGATGTTTGAATCCAATGAACCTAGTTAACTGAACGTAAACCGCCATGAGGTCCGGATCGGCCCCAATGAGGAAAGACTTCCTGCCGGGTAAGAAGAGTGCTCGGATAACTGTCTCGAGCTTCTTGACCGTAGTATTTAGAGTTTCGGAGCATCTGAAAATATAGACCCAAAGCAACCTTGCAGTAGTCTGCAGAATCATCGTTCTGACAGATCTATCTTTGAGTTTCTGGAAGTTGCCTTCCAAGAGCGGTAGCCATGTCGCATTGAACGAGTCCCGAGGCATAATGCACAGGACTGTTCCAAGGACTGGGAACACGGCTGACCAATGCCTAGCTTTTAGCAACATCTCTGATAGTCGAGGATACAGCTGTTGAATAAACTCAACCCATTTAGGCATGTTGAACTCCGTGTCACCAATCGCCGCAACTGGTAGTAGCAGTTTCATATACAGGTCGCAATAAGCATGTTTGATCCTTTGGACTTGAGAAGTGAGGAAGAGCTTGGTGATCAAATACATCAATTCGCAGCCCTGCTCAAAGGCATCCGAGGGATATATCTTGATCTTTAGATAGCTCATTCCTCTGATCACTAGCTCAATCCTCGGCTCAGACTCCCTGCTAACAAATCCCTTACCGCTTTCCTCGAGTGCGGATATGAACAAGTCTGACACACTATCAAAATGTAGCTCGCTCATGACACCTAAAAGTTGCGCGAAAAGTGTCCAGTTACACATCCTCAGAGGTGAGGCACTTAAGACATCCGGGTCAGCCGATCGAAGTTGTTGGAATACAATGTTTTCAAGCTTGAACGCCATTTCTTTCGTCATGTTGTCCAAAGTTGTTTGTCCGATCACCTCGATCAGAACCCTGCAGAGTATATAGATTGCGATGGTAGATTTGCGATCCGCCATCATCGACGCCTGAGCCTGCGCGGATACCATCGAATTAGAGTGGCTATGGCCATATCCAGGACTTGTCAGCGGCTGGTTCATGTCCGGTGGGAGCGTAGGTTCCGTATTCCGCCGCATTAGTGCTGAGAACCCATCTTGGATCTTTGTGTTTGATACCGGCGGTGGTGTCGGCTTGGATGGGTGTACCTGTGGCGGAAGCTTTTAAGCATCTCTGGGCAATTTTCACTCTCTAGAACACTAGACATTATACCATACCTGCTTCAACTCTGACCTAGCAGTGGTGGCGGCCTCGCTCTTGCCCTTCCTCCAATACATTACGCTGTCGATTACTGGCCGTGGCTTGTGTCGCGCAATATACCCCAATGAGCCAATGAGCTTGTCAAAAGCTGGATCGACTCCTGCACCACATATAGCCTCAATATTCGGTTCAACATCTAATCCACACTTCATACAAGCGTCTATCTTCGCCTCGGCTAGTCGAACAAACTAGAGTAATATTATATGAGCATCCAATTCGGGTGTACACACAAGGCGTGCTTGGTGAGCTGTACCTGAGTAAACAGTATATGCAATGCATACTCCGCCGGTGTTTTAGGCTCAGAAGAATGGTGAGAAGAAGAATGCGAGTGCCCATGTCCATGGCCTTCCCTCTTTGGCCTCCCATGCGGTGTTATCGTTCTCATGGTATCCATGGAAGAGGGTGCACGTGAATGTTCACCAGGCTGTACAGCAGTAATAGTCGACATGCTCGACATTGTTGACATTTGCGATTGTAATGAGGATATATCGGACGGCACGAGTGTTCCGGTCGGGGAGAGTGGTAGGTCAGGTATAGTAATCTGCTCTCCAGCTCCGCGAAGCGTATTCGGAGACAAAGGTGAGGTTGCGGGCGAGTTTACAAACGACGGGTTTCGCGAATGTTGAATTCCTCCGTTCACGATTGACGCCTGACGGTTATGCGCATGTGGATACGACGAAATGGATGGCTTCCTCTCAACTCCTCGACCTGGGCCGGGAGGCCTCGGGGATTGCGATCTGGTCCCAACGTGAGAGGCCATGACGATTCCGTTCCGCGACGTATTTCTCGAATGGGTGATTGACGCACTCCTGGAAGGAGGGCGAGCGGTCATGGTGGTAGAAAAAGGGAAGTCTACGAGAAAGGCCTCTCACCCTTCTCGCACGCACATCAAACGCACAGTCTTAGCAGTTCTCTAGTAAAGTTGACGTTTCAGCATAACGGTTTTAGAGTGATAGCTTGGAGGGGTCATAATTTTTTGTTACGGACGGTTGAGAGCTTCCCCTTAACTCGCACGCACTCTCTCGTTCTCTAACCCTTAGAGGAACCAAGGTGGGCAAGGATCGGGACAAGGGCGGGTAGGTTCGCGTCAGGAACACAAAAGACGGCAGTTCTAAACGTTCAGAGCGTCATTTTTATTACAGTGAAAAGAGATAAAATCGGACAGCAAAAAAAATAATAATAAGAATAAAAAAAGTCGACGGACACTATCGTTCTCTCTATAATGCTGGATATGACTACAGAACACAGAATTCACAACGGGAATATAAATCAGAGGTTGGGGTAAAGAGAGGGAGAAAAGGGGAGCCGAAGCGACCGAACATGGGAATAGACACAGCACAGACTTCACAAGACAGAACAAAAATCCGGAGATTTCTGTCCAACCTCCAACTGCATTTAGCTGCCAGCGGTGGGTGGGTAATGCCGAGTTTTGCGGTTATCCTCGTCTAAGTTGCTTGATCCGTCGGATGACCTGCAGGTAGGAGGCAGGAAGGGCGGGCTCCTTCATGGTCCGAAACCAGACGGAGACATTGAAACACCCGCTGCTTAGCTTACCCTGCATGCCATGATGGATAAATAGGGAGCAGAGGCAGCAAAAGAAGGGGGCATACTTTATCCTAACCTCCTCCAGCTGGCTCTGATGTCTCAACCCAAGACGTTCCTGCGTCCATCGTGACCTCAACCTCGACCGATGTATACCTCGGCGCCTAGTGGGTCTGCACAACGCGGCGATGTTATCCCGTAGGACTGGCCTACCTGTTGGATGTTGGTTCAATTCAGCTGCCTTACATGTCAGCGGTCGCAGTTGCATTTTTTCTTTGTAGCATGGTAACTTGATACCCACTAGCATTCACGACAAACGCAGAATCCCTCCACTTTTCAATGATTGACGGGCTCAACCCGACGGCAGACCAGTACATGTAGATACTTAGTTATGTTACTTGAGACTATATTCTAGTTGCGTTCAATGTGGAGACCATTGAAACCTGGTGGTAGATCAGTGGGACCAACATGAATTTAGATTGTTCAATTTATTTCTGCTACGATTCGGCACGATATCATCTCGCATGGCAAGTCATTCCGATGCATGATCCCTTGAGAATTAATTGGCAATTGCAAGTGTAAGGCCCATGGTCGCTAGTGCTGCGCTATATTTCTGTCAAAACTATAAAGGTTAAGCCTATCTGCACCAGCCACATGGTTCACGGACATCCCATGCTCAAAGGAATCAGCCAAAAAGGTCGCGAACAACGTAGATTAATATATCTTCTTGTCAGCGTAATATAGATGCGTGTCGGAGGGTTGCGTCCACTAGACTAGATGCGTGTCGGACTGTAAACTATTCTAAAAGAGAAGCAGCTTATACGTGCTACAAAGAATCATTCGCATCTGTATACATATTTAATTAGTCTTCGAGAGAGGCCGTGTTTCCCGAAATGTAGTACCATCTCAATTCAGCCATCTTGTGTTTTTCGCCGCCCAATCGGGCCCCTCGTCATGAGGCATCAGAAGCATGAATAAAAATACACATTCGAAAGATGGGTAACTGGAATTAATGACAGCCAAGAGGGTGTGCCAGCGGCAGTTGTTGTCCGTTCGCTGGAGTTTTGCCCACCGAATGCCCGATATCCACCACATTCAGGTACCAAAAGGCCTGTGAGCAAGGATTGTTGGTGGGACAGCTTGGGTACAAGCTAAGTTCTAGAAATTTTTCCTTGCAGGCATCCTGCTGGAACCGAAATTAGTAGGTGAAGAAGCAACAGTTCATAATCATGTCAGCGAATTCGGCAGCACGATACGAGCTACAGCCGCTACGAAATCTCCCGGGGAGACGCAGGAGTATCTCGGGATTATGGTTATCCAGTTGCATTTAAGATCTGATAGAAGGCTTCCAAGTTGGAACAGCAACATTTCTCGGTACTCGCCAATTCGAATGCATACCGGCTGCTCTTCTGGTCGTCGCTAGCTAGTCATCTTTCCTTCTCGAGGGGAAGGGAACTTATTCCTTATTAATCAATAGACGCTTTTGCTATTCTCTGGCTCTCCTTTAGCATTTTAATTCCTTAAATACGATGTACTTACCTCACTTCCTCTCATCTTTTTAATATTATCTCCTGTGAGTTCCTTGCATCTTCAGGCGCATCGCCATTTGTACGCTTCGACCCTCCCCGAAAAGGCACATGCTTGCAATTGCGCCCCTCACTTACGTTTTGCACGAGGGTCTGACGACACCTGTCAATATTAGATCCTACCGTTTCCCTGTTAAGACCAAACATTAAACCGTCTATCGACCGCCTCGGTCCGGGACTAGCTCGATCCGCAATATCCCACGAGACACATCCTCCTCCTCCTCCCTTTCACCGCCCTTAACTGTCGCATCGAGTAATATTTCGCTTTTCGAGGTCCTAGAGTGTAGGTTTTCTCGCTTGTTGGGATTCCTTATCGACAAGAAAAAATTTTTGAGAACCTTTCGGCAGCTAGCTGTGAGTGAGGGACGGTCGCCACATCCAGGCAGGCAGGGACTTGACAGCCAACACCACATACCGACCCGCTTTTCGGAGCTAGCCTTACCAGAAGAGCAGCAGCAAGCCGGCTCCCGTTCAACAGAGCTCTCGAAAGGACCCTCAAATACTAGCCGAACAACGTCGCTCGCTCTAAATCGGAGATACTTAGTCCTACCGGTCACACCATTTTGGCCACAGTAAATATTTCCTCAGGTAGTAGCTAGCTGTCAGCTCCTAAAAACTCGCTCCCCTTATATTTTGACAAAAAAAGTCCTTTGGAAGCTCCGGGTAGAGCTTGTTGTCCCCAGCTATTTCTAACCTGTAAATCTCAACAACAAAATAGATTCAAGATGGCGATAGAGTACGATACGGCGGATATAGTCATCCTCGCTGCAATATTCGCGGCAACAATCGCATATTTTACCAAAGGTTCTCTTTGGGGGAAGCAAAAGGATGTCTTCGCCGACCTTGCTCATAGCAATGGAGCCGCAAAAGCTGGAAAGAGCCGAGACTTCGTAAAGAAGATGGCAGAGTCCGATCGTAACGCCATCTTCTTCTATGGATCGCAGACCGGTACCGCCGAAGACTATGCCTCAAGATTAGCAAAGGAGGGACATGCCCGATTCGGCCTCAAGACCCTTGTTGCCGATATGGAAGATTACGACTTTGAGAACCTGGACACCTTCCCCTCGGACCACATCGCTTTCTTCCTGCTCGCTACTTACGGTGAAGGTGAACCCACGGATAATGCCATCGAATTTTATGAATTCCTGTCTGGTGACGAACCTCAATTCTCTGAGGGTATCTCAGCCGATGAGAAGCCTCTTCAGAACCTCAAATATGTCGCCTTCGGTCTCGGCAATAACACTTATGAACACTATAATGCTATGGTCCGCCGCGTGGATGGATTCTTGACAAAACTTGGTGCCAAAAGAATTGGTAAGCCCGGTGAGGGTGATGATGGAGCTGGTACCATGGAAGAAGACTTCCTCGCATGGAAAGAGGAGATGTGGCAGGTTGTCTGCGAAGAGATGGGATTGCAAGAGCGTGAAGCTGTGTATGAACCTGTCTTCAAGATCACTGAGGATGAATCGCTTAGCCCAGAATCCCCCAATGTCTATGTTGGCGAGCCAAACAAGAAACATCTCGAAGGAAAAAGCACCGGTCCATACGACTCACACAACCCGTACATTGCACCCATTTCTGAATCTAGAGAGCTGTTTACCGTTAAGGATAGAAACTGCCTGCATATGGAAATTGATATTTCTGGATCTGGATTAAACTACATGACGGGTGACCACATTGCTATCTGGCCAACCAACTCCGGAAAGGAAACGGATAGATTGCTTAAGGTTCTTGGGCTCGTTGAGAAGCGACACACCGTTATCCAGGTCACCCCTCTTGACTCCACTTCCAAGGTCCCATTCCCCGCGCCAACCACCTATGATGCCATTATCCGGTACCACGTCGAAATCAACGGTCTGGTTTCTCGGCAATTTGTTGGTTCTTTGGCCCCATTTGCCCCCGACAGTTCTGCAAAGGCAGAGCTCACTAGACTAGGCGGTGACAAGGACGCATTCCATGAGGAAGTCTCCAGCAGATACCTGAATCTTGCCCAACTCCTTGAACAGCTTGCTCCTGGTGAGACCTGGAGTGGAATACCCTTTTCATTGATTATTGAAGGCCTCAACCACATTCAACCTCGTTACTACTCCATTTCTTCCTCATCATATGTTCAGAAAGACAAGGTTGCAATCACCGCTGTGGTTGAAAGCATCAGGTTACCTGGCTCAAAGCATGTCCTCAAGGGCGTTACTACCAACTATCTGTTAGCATTGAAGCAGAAACAACACGGCGATCCAAACCCAGATCCACATGGCTTGACGTACGATATCACTGGTCCCAGGAACAAGTGGGATGGTATCCATGTTCCAGTTCATATCCGACACTCCAGTTTTAAACTCCCTTCGAATCCTGAGAAACCGGTTATCATGATTGGACCAGGAACTGGTGTTGCACCTTTCCGTGCATTCGTTCAGGAACGTGCTGCCCACGCTGCTAAGGGTGAGAAGGTTGGGAAGACATATCTCTTCTTTGGTTGCAGGAAAAAGGACGAAGATTTCCTCTATCGAGATGAGTGGCCAGTAAGTTGAACGTCTATACCGCAGCCTCCGTACGACGGAAATACTAACCAGCACTGGAATTATAGAAATACGCTGAACAGCTTGGTGATTCCTTCAAGATGATCACAGCGTTCTCTCGTGAGGGCAACAAGAAGGTCTATGTCCAGCATCGTCTCCAGGAGTATGCCGACGAGGTGAACGAGCTCCTCAAGAATGGAGCATCCATCTATGTCTGCGGTGACGCAGCACACATGGCTAGGGATGTGAACGCCACGTTCGGCAGGATCATTTCTGAAAAGCGGGGTCTGACCGAGGCGCAAGGGGAGGAGGTTGTGAAGCGAATGAGGAGTTCTGGCCACTATCAGGTAAGGGGTCTCTACAGCTGAGAGGAATAATCTCGGGAAATGTCTATATACGAAGGGGTCAAATGCTAATGTGACTTGATGGTACCTTGCAGGAGGACGTTTGGTCCTAAATTGTATTTTCGAGTCTATTTTATAATGACTCGAGTAACTCGAAGCGGAAACCTATATCTAAACGGCACGGGATTCGCCAAAACTAATATGAAATTCACTTCTCCTTGCTTCCTTCTTACCGACTAGTTACCTTAGCATCTTAGACACTACTAATTGAACCAATCTCGTAAACGAGTTTACCAGTCCGCCTGTTTCACCAGCCATATCCTCGAATAAAAACTCTTATATCTTTTCCTTGTTTTTCTTTTCTTCTCATCATGTAATGCATAATGTGGGGAACACATCGGCGAATGCAGCTTTGGGAACCAAAAAAACAGAGAGACAAAAACCAGGGGATGCGAATTATTCTGGATGGTGAAAAAGGGCGACAAGGAGTAAACTGTTTCCAAATGATCCTTTTTTCTTTTTGTACTTTCCTTTTGTCGTGATCACGTTATACAAAATATAAACATCTCCCATGTTGAAGGAAAGAAGAGAGCGGGGCGTTGTTCTTTTTTGGTGGTCTAGAACCTTGCTTTTCCTCATAAATCCATATCAACGTATCCACACACACCTCCTCTCCCTCTCCCCTCACTGTCAATATAACTTAAACTTTTCTACACCCAGGTCTTTTTCTGCCCCCCTTTAAGCTTCCAAGATATCCCGGGTCAGAGGAAACGAATTGATATTGGTCCACCCTCGGCAGCAATAACCACACCTCTCCCTTATTTTCTTCTTCCGACTATTATCTCATTATCTATATTCGTGCTTGTAAATTCTTGGGACCCCTCCCTCTTTTCTTCACACCGAGTTTCCCGTGTGTCCCGACCATTTGGATAAGGTTACCCTTCCAATCTATTCGGTAGGTGTGGATCTTGTGATCGAGATTTGGACATGGGTCTCCGGATCTCAAAAATCTTGCTACGCGGGTGTTTTGGTATGCTGATGCCTGGGAATTGATAATGATTGGGGCGGAAGAGCAAGAGCTAGAGGAGAGAAGGGGGTGAAAGAAGGAGCGAGGTTGTTTTTGACTTCCCGCCTTTTTTGCCTTTTTTTTTTTTCTTTTCTTTTTCCTGGTTTCCTTTCGCCTCGATTGTACCTGGGAATGCAGTCGCAGTTGGTACCGAAGATACCCCATGAGGTTTTGATACCGTCACTTGATTGATTCTTTGCAGCGATAGTGTTCGAATACGGCACCCCCTCCATTTCAACTCTATCCCTTTCCCTATCCCTATCTTCTTGAAGGGTTTCGTCCGAAAATATGCTACATGCCGTCATTTTTTGCCCTTTCCTTTTTCCGCCTCACCTGTATTTCAACCACCTTGCAAGGGAACAAGGCCCTTTTCCTTTTTTGCCATTTTGTTATTCCGTCTATCACCGGGCGGTCTTGTATACAAACATCTAATCTCCAAGGCGTGACCTATTATCTTCCCCCTCCCCCTCCATCAAACTCCCCCCCCGGTTACCCTGCTCTTGTGACAAGAGACGCCTCAAAAACGCCAGGAGCCATGGCCATGAACAAGAAAATGGCTAAGAAGCTAAACACTAAAGGCGGCGGATTTCCGTGAATCCCATCCAATTAAACCTCTTTAAGCTTAAAAAGGTGGTTTACGCCACCTTATCTACCATCGTTCCCTGGTTTTCATTTCATGATTACTATCCATCCCACCGCCATCATATCGAAAACGTAGAGAACGAAATAAGAAAAGACAAAGTCGATCACACCACTTTCAAGCTCTGTGATTCGCTGCCCTCAGCCCTTGTGATTTGTAAAATCATATTTTTTCAGGAAACCTAGAATCGCGGATATTCGGAATAGGAGCTACATGTACCATCCATAACGAAAGGTCTAGATTGCGGATGCTGTGATGGTGTTCGCAGCGACGCCAAGGTATGGGTAGAGATAGAGATCAGATGTGAGGCGCATGCAGGTTTCAAGATTCCTTGGGGTTCAAATCTAGCGAGAAAGGGAAGAAAGAGAAAAGGAATGCGTTGTGGAGCTGCACGCCCAGAGGAAGATTATCGGGTATCTACGCTTGCTTATGGGTCCAGCGAGTGGACCCGAGACCAGGTCCGGGTCGGGTAGCGGATATTGATTAAAAGGACATGCCCGGTGCCTAAATTCATTTACGCAGCAGGCTGGCAGTTAATAGAATTGAAAGATATTAGAATGTTTGTCCTCTAATTCTATCTAAGTATATATCGTTAATGCGATTGAGACTGGATACGCGACAAAACGTATATTGTTTAGAGTAGAATGGTAAATGAAATTTATTGCTGCTATTCTCAGCGTAATTGCTATGGAAATAGGCATACTATCGGTTAGGAGACTTCTCTATCCTTCAATTCGAAGTTCATTGAAGTGAATGTACACGTAATATCCGTCCAGCCTACCGGCTACAAACGTACTTCGCCATACGAAAGGGCTCTCGCAGACATGCTGTATTCGTAGCCATATGATGCCTGAAGTTATAATTCGAATTGATTGCTACAATCACCAAATGTGATTTAATGCACTCCTTTCGGTTTCAACGGCGAGCTGCATTTCAGCTTCCTTTAGGGAGAGCCTAGCCTCAAGGGCGCTTGAATTCAGAGCCGGATCGCGGAGTTGCAATTTCGGTGGCCATCTATAGCATCGTCAGCCTCCATCGAGTATATCCTTCCTTCCCTCCCTCCCTTCCTCCCTCCCTGCATCAGCAATCTCAATTGAAAGCATCTAAAGTATCGACCTTCTTCCATCTCATGTGCTAGAAAAAATGCTAAAATTAGGTAAATTAAATCTTAGCCTCCCGCATAGACGTAAGGTGTCAAGTAAATTTAGGAAAGAAAGGGAACAGAAGAGAGAAAAAAATTTTGATATGTGATACAACATATAATTTCTTCCATCTTCCCGTCTTTTCTTCTTTCGATCTCCTTCTGCAGACTTCTAGTTGCGAAAAAGAGACCCTGCATCTTTACGGCACAGAAACTGGAAAATTCGTCATGCTGAGGATACAATGTGATTGTCTTATGGTCCATGCTCTCGTGCCGCCCAATGCTCAAACATTTGACAATCTGGAATCAGCAGCCATGTATGCTGCCCGTATCATCTCGCATCTGAGCATGAGGCTTCTGATGTTCAAAATCTCGACGGGTCGTGTCAATCGGGCGGTTGACGACAGCTCCTCCTTCTCTTCCTCCTCCAAGCTGTGCATGTCAATCGGGTTTTCTTGCGTTGTTTGTTTTCGCTGAGCTCCAGCTCTGCTGTTAATATTAATACTCGCAAGGCTAGAAAGAAGGGAGGGGGGAAGTTTGGGTGTGACGAAAATACTCGGCGTGCATATTATTCTCTCCTTCTGCATACATGATACCGATTCGATGGCGCTTACAACAAAAACCAAGTTTTTTTTTCTTCTTCTTTTTGGTTTTATGAAAGATTTGACCAACATGTCCTTCTTTTGCAGCTGAAGCAATCGTAACGACTTTCTAGTTGGCAGGAAAACTAACAACCGAATGAGCGATTTCACAACTAAAGAATGCAATCGTAACAGGATTAAAAAGGGTAGATACCTGCCCTACGCTCGGACCGGTAACGGGTACGTACGGGAGCGAAACTTCTCTTGGTAACAGCAACCTCCAAAAAGCCACCTTTTCCTAACCTACATTGTCGACTTGCAGCTCGCAAGTGCTTCTCATTTAAATCTAATTGGCAGCATTCAACCATTTGCTAACGGCGGGTAGATGCATTGGCGGAGTTTCGACGAGGTGAAATAGAATACCCCAAAAAAATTCTAGACCTGTCCTATCCCTCACGGTTCGAACATTGGCGTATCATATCGAACAGCTGCAGGATGATATGTGATATGTGCGAAGGGGGAAAGAAGGGTTTCAGTTTCGGCTGCGGTTTCCTATATAAGCAATAGCTCTTTTTTGTTTCATTTTGGACTAGAATCGATGTAGCGTACCGTGCGGTACTTTATTCTGGAACGGAAAAGAGGGTTGCTGGAAAACTCCAGCGAGACGCCCGCCGGGGCGTGCAGCGAGTGGATAGATGGGGTTATCCGCTGCCCAGAGAGATTTCGACACGCAGCGCAAGGGGGGGAAGGAGCAAAGTGGATGGATTGCCCAAAAGGCTGAATAGAATAGTCAATTTTTTTTGCATTTTCTTGATAACTTGAATTCTATCAGTTTAGGAGCTGAGAGTGAACAAAAGGAAAAGAAAAAACCCAGCCCCAAATATAGCCATGCCAGGTTGAAGCAACAAGCAAAGCTGGACAAAAGCGTGCGTTGAGTGGATAACAGGTTTGTTGTAGTACAAGGCTAAAACGAGGTTCAACAATAGAAACATCTAAACTCATCAATGGGGAAAAGGCAAAAACTAAAAGAAAAAATAAAAGAAAAATGAAATGAAATCAAGAAATAGGAAGGCTGAATATAGCAGACCAGTGCATTCGTCGTTAGCTCTCAAAAAAAACCCTAGCAATCATCATTTTTGAAGTTATTTTTTTGGTTTATTTTTCAGAGTGCGGCTTAGGTAATTGGAAATGAAATCCAAGAGACGAGAGGGGAAGGGGCACGAAGGAAACCAGAACTCTCAACTCCTTGGCTGTGAGACCGTTAACATGACCATGACGGGGAAAGGCTAAGTCAAAGAAGAACAAACACAACTGACAAGCGATAATGTTGGCATGCAATGCAAGGAAACATCATTACAGGATTACATTATGAAATGAGAAAAAGAAGACAGGCCGTTATTTTAGAAAATAGCAAAGGAACTCCATCTCTCAGATCGCCGTGAATGGAAAAATAAAAAAATAAAAAAATAGAATAGTGTGAAATGAAAAATATACCCAAACACAACATGCTTTGGATAAACCATCAGATGATATCGAGAAAGCAAAAAGTGAAATGACCAAGATACTCTACACAAACCGTAATCCCACAATATGATAAAGCAAACAAAGCATCAATGAAGGAATAGACTAAACTTAATTGTGATCCTCGGAGGCCGTCTCGTCTTTCTCGGACTTAGTAGTGCCATCTTCTTCAGCGCTGATGACACTTTGTGGAGGGGTTGGAGGAGCATTAACACCTTCTAGTAATGTCGGAGTCCTGTTTCAAGACAAGAAATGTTAGCCGCGACGCAAAAAAAAATTCCCTTGCTATCCAATAATTTTCGGCAGTAAATGCTCTATACGATATCCCAAAAAACTGGCTAGACGCTAGAGAGCAAAGGGGAATCAGAGAAGTCCAGGATGGATTTACTCACTCCTTCTTCGTCCATTGTCCGTTTCGGGGAAGCAAGGGACCACTGCTCATCATGATCCTCTGCTTCTCGTGTTGTGCCATCACGCTCTTTTTGGGAAATTGCCCCACTGCTGCCTTCTCCTTCTTCAGCTTCTTTTGGGCTTGTGTATCCGCGTATCGGACTTGGAGGGGCAGAGTGTGGTTTGGCTCCTGCAGAGAAATGCCGTTGAACTTTTCGATAATCTCATCGCAGACGTTGCGGTCCTTGAAAGTAACAAAAGAAACGCCGCGGGATTGCCCTCTTGGGTTAACCAGAAGACGGCACTGAGTGGCTTCGTAGTTCGTGAAGATTGATATGATTCTCTGTAAAACTTATGTCAATGAAAATGATAGAGTGAAGAATATGGTCGGAAAGTTACATACTTCCTCATTCCAGCTTGGGGGAAGGTTAGAAACGTATAGATTAGTAGACTCGAGGTCGGCTAAATCTTTCAATCTCGAATAAAACGAGTCCTACACCCGAATAAAGTTAATAATACTGTGACATAACTGAGGGCATAGAAAATCAGGCGCTAATCCACTCACCCTCGCTACCGTAACCTCGAATTTCTTCTCAAGGAGAGCCTTGATGCACTCCTCAGCACTCTCCTTGTTTGTAAACTTGGCGAATCCGTATCTAGTCGGAGGGTTAGTATTGCGTGCCCTACACTGCTAGATAAAGATATTGTATAGATAATGGATGAGCATACCCTTTGCAGACCCCTGATGGCCTGTCGACAATAGCCTTAGAACTGATAACATCTCCAAATGGTGCAACCATCTCCTTCAGCTGTTTGTCGGTCATGGTAGACGGTAAGCCTTTGATATACACGTTTGTGGCACTGGACAGACCGCTAAACTCAGAGGCAGTTGGACTAGGCATTTCAAAACTCTCTTCTTCGACTGGAGCTGGTTTCCCCGGCGTGGCAGCAATCACTGGCGATTTTCGAGCTACCTTCTTTGACGGTGTCGACACAACCATAGTGGTGGGACTCGATGGATCTTTGCGGGTTGAGCAGGCAAGTGAACCGGCAGAAGTAGCAATGCTCTGAGCGGGAGAGTGGAGAAATGGAACGTACGATGGTTGAGGAGGTACGATAGGTGAATACCCGGAAGCAGCTGGATATGGTGGTATAAAAGAAGGGTAATATCCTTGAGGAAATTGGCTATGATAGAACGGTGCCACTTCAGAGTTCATGCCTGGGTGCATTTGGAACGGCGCGACCATGTGGGGATACTGAGGAATATATGAATATGGCCCAGGAGCAGGCGGCTGCACGCTCTGGAAACCCATTTCGAAGTTTCCTTGCTGCTGCGAGTGATGTTGATGCTGATGCTGGGCGTGATAAAGTTGATGAGCTGCTTGAGCTTGAACTCCAACGTTCCCAACTGGACCGGCAGCGGGAAAGGCTTGTGGAACCATCGGATAAGGGTAGTTATAGCCGCGAGATCGTTGATTATCCACGTTGTTATGGTCCATGTTGTTCGACGAGTCGGCGAAGTGGTTACGAACCATGCCTGGAAAAGTGCCTTGTTTGAAACTTCTCGAGGGATATCTACAGTTTCCCAAGAAGGCTTTGACTTGCTTTATAGAGAATAGTTCCCGTCCCGCCCTGTTAACAAGATTTATTCTTTCGAGCTTTTGTGCAAGTAGGTCTTAGAGGAGAGACGGTTCTTGTGTCTTTGTGCAACGCAAAACGCCTCGTTTTTTTGGGGGGGTGGGATGTTGTATGGTTGGGGAAGCGGCTGTAAGATTAGAGATCAAAGGACTGTGGGGAGTCGAGGAGAGGGACTAGACAGGTTATATGTCTTGGTGGGCTCGAAGGTTATGATGTATGTATATATATAATATGGTACTTATAGTCTAGCTGGAGACGGATGGTTCGAGTGCCTTGCAGATATAATTCTAGTCCTCCTACGGTTGTGGAGAAACAAAAAGGAACAACTGAAAACTGAGTGATCCGCTCAACGGGAGGGTAAGTTAGTGGCTGCAGGACTGACAGGTCGAGATATTTATTCTTTTTGATAGCTTCAAGATGCATATGGAACGACCTTACATATTCTCTACCCGCAGTGGAGGCTGGGCTTTTGCTAAATAGGACACCAACCCCAAAGTGTGATGGAGGGAATGACTGGCCGCGCAGGTTCAAAGCTCGGGGTCTGCAGGATGCAAGGATCGGGAAACAATTTTCCTGCTGCCCTTAGCTCCTCGAATGATTGAAGGAGTGCTTGAATAGAAAAAAGAGCAAGCAGAGCAAAGCAAGCAATGGGTGTAGGTAATTGCCCGAGACAAATAAAAACCGACAGATTCGGGGTTTGTCTGTTAAGCTCTGATTCGATACTTCGGACGAACAGCAGGAAAAGGTCAATCAACTACGGCTGGAAGTCTTGAGACAAAACGGATGCAGCCAAACGTTAAGGGGTGGCATTTACGGGGACTGGCCTTCAAGGGTAGATAATCTTTTTTAAACTACTAACTGCTAGGCGAATCTTTCATTTTAATACCCCGAAGGCTGTTCTGCTATGAAAGATTGGGAATGTTTCTAGCCCATAAGCGGGTCTCTGTTGGGACCCGAGTTGTGTGTCAACGGTCACTGTAGCTTTAGATAGACTGCACGTATCAACTCGAGTAAAAAAGCAAATGCCAAAGCTAAAAAGCAGGAGCAATCGATCCCTCAAACGAGGGAGTGTGTGCCTGCTCGTGTGGTGTGTGTCTCTGCAACTTGTGGGTGGGTGCCCATTGTATTCAACGACGCCGAATATCTCCCTGGCGGGAGGAACAGAGAGAAAGAAGAAAAGAAAGAAAGAAAGAAAGAAAAAAAAGAAAAAAGGAAAAAAGGAAACCAGTGCAAAGAGACAAAATAAGAAAAGAGCAGACTGAGTCCTCTAATTTCATCATGTACAGCCAGCCGGGTTGTTCGGGAAGATCCAAGCTCTTGAATGGCCCACAAGGGTTGAATCGAGATTGCTCTCCATTCCAATCCAAGGGGTTGGGTTTTTCGAGGTGCAGCGCAGCCCTGGTCTATTGAGGACATGAGGAATTCCAGCGTAAAGGTACCTGAAAATCTGATACAACGCTTAATTGGGCGGCCGTGGTGGAGTGCGGTGGAGTGCGGTGGTGGTGGTGGTAGTAGTATCCCGCTGGGAGAGTTGACACTGTTGGAATCCTCGTCAAGTACCTCACGCCCAAATTTGATCTCTGTTAAGCCTGCACCCGTTCAAGCCCTTCGTTGACTAAAAAAGCGCCATGCATGGAGGAAGGGTACCTTGATCCCACCCGGAAACGCAAGCAGCCATATTACCTTTGGCCTCGGGAGGGTAAACTCAGGCTTCATCATGGTACAAGCAGGAGATGTAATAGTATCATTTTTAGTTTTTGCTTTCTTACTGCCAACCATCGTTTTTTCTCCCTGCCGAACCGACCAGAAAAAAAAAAAAAACTAGATGTGGCGTTCTTGACCCAAGATTTCATCCCTTGCATCTGATATCATTGAGCATCCTTTGAGAGGGCACACACAATCCATCACTCGGGTGGACACTAAGCGGGAAACATCGTCGGATCGTATATTTGCTGTTTGCCTGGAGCAGCAACAACGGATATAGCTATAGCACAGTTTTGCTATACACTGCAATTTATGGGAAGGGATGGTGCATAAGTGTTGGAGAGTGGGGTGGAGTAACGAGTCCAGACCCTTCCAACCTGTTGGTGCACACCTCCCAGCACTCCTTTGAATAAGCGTCAGGGTGCAGCGGTGCGGCAGAGATCCACCCAATGGGAAGCGAGCCTGGAAAGGCCACCTTAGTTCAGCTGTGCCAGCAAGATTTCAACCCCCCGACTCCAACTTTAAAGTAAAAATAAAAATAAAAATAAAA
>LDUD01000102.1:0-17219 GCA_012184295.1 Dactylella cylindrospora
TTTTTTAAATTGATTTAGGTGATCAAATAAATTATATTGCAAAAATAATTTTTTAATTTAAGATTTGAATTATGGTCCTTAGGATATGGTCAAATGGCCACCCGTACAAGAGCGGCTGTGTTTGTATCCGATTGGCTAATATCCGGGCATTAGATCCGCTCGAGCACCTGGGCAGTCGTAATGTGGAGAACCTTAAGTCCCTTCAAAAGTCCAAAACCCGGGCGGTCCACTCTCTTTCCAGTACTACGTCATCCACAGCCCCCTGTTTCTTTGGCATATGGGTGAACCGTGGTGGTGTGCGAGGAACGTGCTCTTGTGTTTGTTTCCTCTTTTCGGCATGGGTGAACTCGCAGAAAAAAAAAGAATTGAATGACATTCACGGAGATGCGGTTCGGATCTAGTTATTCGCCCAACATGTTGTGGACCTGCCTGGGGGTGGCTGTTCGGAATAGCAAAGTTCCTGAACGACTAGTGCCCTAGTCGCACACAGCAGTCCACGTACTGCCTTGATGCTTCAAATTCTTTGATGTCACGTTGACAGAATCTCCGTTGCCTCCGGCAATAACGTGGTTATAACACAGCAAGGGGAATTTATAAAATTCTCGAAACATCCCTCGAGTCATTACTAGCTTTTTCGTTTAAAATCTTGCATTGTGCATTTAACTGATTATTCCATCTTCAACAGCTTACCTACACTTCGCAATAGTAGTAACCTTAATTTTAATTTTTATTGCGTTTGCGAACGTCCTGTTGCTACAGATTTAGGAAAGCAAAACCGGCAACGCATATATCCGTCGCAATTACTAAATCCGACAGGCAGCTTCCCACTACGATACTCAACTGGGGGACGAATTGAAAGTATAATTTGAGTATATCGAGCAGAGCCGAACCACTTGCACCGATAATCAATCCAACAAACAACCAAATGCCTTCGCAAGCTAGTACGGTAGGCCGGAAAATATTTTCCTGGTACCTGTTTCCAATATTCGGCTCTGTCGTTTGGGTCGGTAAGTAATGTCGTCTTGCGCACTCCACTCCGCAACAGCAGCTTAGGCGAGGTCTAACTTGGGTCAACTAGGAACCCTCTTCGGCCTCTTGATATCATGGCTCGTCGACGGCCGACCACACTATGAGTCCATGGATCCGCTGCAAACCATGGCATACATCAGCGACATTGGTGCCGATTACCTAAAACCGCTCTTTATCACTGGTTCTTCAGTCACCGCTGTCTGTTTCTTCCTGTCGCTTCTTGGTGCCCGATGGCTACGCCATAAAGGAAGGCTCTTGCCCAACACTTCATGGACGCAACGAATTTTTAGCGTTATCGCTATTATTGGCGGTTTCGTCGGTGGTGCCGGTTTAGTTCTTCTCGCAATTTTCGACACGAAGAGGTTCCTTACCCTCCATAGACTCTTCTTGGCTGTCTTTTGCATTGGTGTCTTGGTCAGCGCTTTAGCAACAGTTTGTAAGTCAACGGAATATCAACCATTTTGATCTTGACAGCTTATACTGACTATCGAGTAGTGGAATACTGGAGGCTAGAGCATAACCATCGCTGGAACAAAGCTCTAAGAATCAGTTTCTGGGCTAAATTAATCTTCTTTGTCGTGGAATTCGGTCTAGCTGTTGCTTTCGGCATCTTGATGTCCCAGAGAAGGCACAATGCTGGTGCTATCCTCGAGTGGGGTAAGTTGTCTAGTTTGTAAAGTTACGAGTCGAGCTAGAGCTAACTGGATTGACTGCTAGTTACTGCATTCGTATTTACTGGATACTTGATGTCGTTCCTATTCGACCTGCTACCAGCTGCCAGATCCAATACTGGCCAATTTAAAGATATGAAGGGCAGCCCTCCGCGTCCTTAAATTACCTACTGCGAGCGATAGAATGAAACTCGGATCTCAAAAAGATGTTCCGTCCACGAAGGTCGGAGTTCTCCCGAATATTGTCTTTTTATGATTTCTTTTGTTCAATTTCCCTTTTTTGTAAAATCCCCTTACGATGCATATGTTTAGACTGGAGTTCGAAGTTATGACAGAAAATGCATATAGGCGACCGGCGTTCTTTCAAATCCTTCTCACTTTACTGATCTTAGCGGTAGATCAAAATGTTTTCATGTATTTGCCTTGATGAGCCTGAAGAAAGATAGCCATATAATTAATCTTCATTGGATTACTGTTCAAGAATAATGTTCGGGTCCAAATGACATATGACCTTAAGTTGCAACATATATCTAGAGGCTATCTCATCCAAGATTCAAATCATCCCATATCCTTCCTGTTTAATTTACCAGCTCTTCAATGCCCGATCTAATTCCTTCCATATCCTTTCCCAAACACTTTTTTTTTAATTCACTTTCTCCGCCTATCAGCTACCTTTGCGGACTCCAACATCGCCTCAAGCTCCCGATCCATGGCCTGGATCTCTACCTCTAGCATCTTAGTTTCCGCGAGCTCCTGCAATTTCGGCATCTGGATTACATTCCCGCCCTGCCTCCGATACCGTTCCAGACGATTTTCGTCGTATCCCATCTTCCGCGCGCGCTCCGGGTTCTTGAGAGCGAGAATTAACAGTTCGATATCTGCCTTGCGGTGGTTCAGGCGGCATCTCTCGAGGCGCTTGATTTCGCCGTATCTTGAGGCGGTGTTGAGGTAGTCCCGGTAGGCTTTGGATTTGCGACGTCTGGGTTTTGGTGCGCGGCTTTTATTTGGCTGGGGTGCGACGGGTTGGTTTTCTTAGATGATGGCATGGTTTTTACTTGGCTCACAGATGGGCGTGAGGGGGGGTTCGTTTGATTATTGCCGTAACTAGACTTAAATGAGTGAAAGAAGAAACGAATGAACAAATGGCCCTAGGGGAGTTAATTTATTATGCGGAGTGGCTTTGTCATTTATACTTGATTTGCGGTAATATTGAAAGTTAATAATCAATTCATCCAGGCTTTGAGAATCATGGAACTTGTAAAGAAGACATGTGCACGGCCTAACCGTTAACGAGGCCGCTTACAGATCTTGTTCTCTGATTTGCTCTGTAGACTATCACAAAGGCGTTGAAGGCCTTTGAGAATTAATCAAGGTCTAGTTATAAAAGGCTATTAACAATCTAAAACTCAAAAATCTCATTGCGATAACTAATTCGCGCGTGTTATGATGCGCACCAAATTCTCTCAAACCATTATTCATACAGCTCCATGATCGCTAAAAGACTAAAACATTACATGACAATGATGACCATGCCGTAAATGTTTAAGAAATGCTAAATCGAATTATGAGCAGAGTTTCCTATAGTGCTGTTGTAACTGTCATTGAATTGCTATGAATTAACAAGACCGGCGGCAAGTTCTCACAAAGCACCTAAATTAGGTTAGCGTTATTCAAATTCGGGTAAGATGATCTGGCGGAGACCTACATCCAATCCAGCAATATACTCTACGCTCGCCTCCTCGCTCTTCCATGTGCCTTCCAGCGGGGCCGGCAGTGTTGTAAAGAGAACCGCTGTATCCTTACTATACTTCAACATCAACTCGTTCAAGATCAAATGTTGAGCGACGCTAGGTAAGTCATTAAAGCTTAGTGGTACCGACTGTCCGCCCGGGAAGCCGCTGGCCCTTTTAGCAACACTTGGAGGCTCCTGATCGGCAAACATGATTGTCGGCCCACTGTCCTCGCGTTCTGCAACCTGAGCGGGTGGTATTTTGCTGGACGTAAAGTTTGGTGTTGAGCTTCTGTGAATTAAATCTGGGCGTTGGCGCTTACTGAAGGTAGCGACCGGACTTAGGAGATTTGGATGGCCTGAGGTGCTGGAGGAACCAGCACTGGTTCCCGCTTCCTGGTCGGCTTGCTCTGGCGCCTTGCAAATCTCGATCTTAGGCTTGGAGGGCTGAAGAACCGGTGACATATCTGCCAAACTTGTTTTGTCTCTTGAGGGTCGTAGTTCTGGAGAAGTCAGTTTAGTTGCTCTTCTCTTGGCTTCGAAACGAGCGACTTCAGCCTCTGAGAGAAGGACGCCGCCTCCAATGCTTGCTCTTCGAGATGGTGGGTCTGAGCGTTCGAATCTGTTAGGGTTTCTGCCCCAGCGGGAATCGTCTTCTTCGTCATCTTTGTAGTCATCAGCGTCGTTCAAACTGGCTGCTGACTCAGTACTAGAGCTGCTATCCGATTCGGACTCCGATGATGAGTCGGTCTCAGTCTCAGAGAGTATATGAGGCTGGAGGCTATGAGTTGTCATGTTCATTGTTCCAAGTGATGTACTCAGACCGTGTAATCTGGTCGTTGAACGCCCTCTCTTTCGTTTCCTCACAAATCTCTTGACCCCGGCGAAAAGTCTCTGTGCCCGCGATCCCGGTAAGATAGCACCTTGCTGTGCAAAGCTGCTTTGAGGCCACTGATCCGATTTGAGTAGATCCGCAACCTGGGTGTTCAACGCGGTCTGGCTCTCATGGAGCTCCGCTTCCCTTCGCCGGCGTTGTAGCTCAAGCCACCATTCTTGAGTTCCAATTACGGCCGCCACTTGTTCATTCCTATCTTCCTTGCCATTTACGATGGTCTCATACGTATTAAGATCACCTTTTGCAAGCCAGCAAACCACAACCTCACCTCTGATCCTAAGGTTGTCAAGAAGAGATTGGACCCTTCCGCGTTCCTCTTCCACGTCGTTTTCGTACTCTACGAAGACTATCACACGCAAGGCGTAATGTCTCTTCCATGCGGGAACAGTATGTAATATGCAGCCAAGCTGTAAGATGAGCGTGTATGTATCAAAATTCGTCGTTACTACTCCACCTGACGGGCTTGAGTCGCTAGTGATCTGGGCAGACATCTCTATTGTTGCAGCATAAATAAGCCTCTAATAGAGTGGATTCGAACAATTTTAGAAGATACTTACGAATTGGCCATAAATCAATATACTTCTTTCCCATCGTCCCAACAGGATCTTTCTTGTTTGGAATCTCAAGATGTTTAAAGCCTTTTGCTAGCGCCACGTTCATCCGAAGCGACATTAGCATATCCTCAAGCATATTCACCCAGGATGCGACATTGATGCTACTCTCGATCCTACAGGTATCGGTCGGGAGCTGCCCTCTTGCACTGTTTGCGTCGTCTACATCATCTTTCGTTACATTGTCTGGGACTGGCAAGTCGATCAGGGGTCGGCGTTTCCTATATTCATCCAGGTTGTACATTCCCATAATTGCAATGTTTGGCCTCATGCTTCCGAGACCAGCGCTCTGAGCGTGATGTTAGCAAGAACCTCCTAATATGGTTCGAAAGACACGTACAAGTACTATGTTTCGCATTCCCCACTCTATAGCTGGGCTGATAGCGATCTGAACAAATGCTTTGATCTTCCCAAAGTCGATATATTTCATCCAAGCTTGCTGCTGTTTCTTGGCTTCCGGGAAGGATTCTCGGAAGTCTGGAGTGACGATAACATGCGCGAGGATGTAGAGACCACCCTTTTTCAGAGCTATTTCTCTGGTCAGCATCGCACACAATCTGAATCAGTGTCATACTTACAATTGCAGAATTGAATCAAGTTATAAGACCTCCTCGGATCATTGACAAATAGAAGCAGCTGAGGTCTCCAAAACTTGATGTGATTATCTTGGCGTAGTCTAAGAAGATATTTGCGAACCTGGTGATAGATTAAGCTTTGACTTACATCACCCCATGGTTTAGGAGGAGATGTATAATGGATCAGTAAAAATAGGAATGACAAAAGCGTGACACATGCACTCGCATAGATTCCGTCAACGAAGAACATAGTCACACCGCTGATTACTGCTCCAATAGCAGCAGTCCACCAACGGAAATAGCGAAAACTGGGCCTGAAGTTCGGTGCGGAGCTGATCTTCAGAAGGAAACATGCCAGATTGATAGCCAAGAATGTCATGAGATATGTCATCGTAACGAATGATGCAATTTGGTTGATATTTGCGAACATTGTGATCTGGGCAACCAAAAATGTAAACATAATAGCCACAATAGGTTCATCGTTGGATTCGGTCCCTTGGCCAAATACTGAGAATCCTGGAACAATATTGTCTCGGGCTAGCGCTTGGAGCAGTTTTGCACTTCCAATGACCCCCAATAGTGAGGAAAAGAAGCTAGTTGCAAATTCACCTGCAAGAATGAGAAAAGTGGACAGATTAACCTGCAAAATTTGTGTCAACTTCATAACCCGGTCTTGCTTAGGTGTATGCCATATATCGCTTACATCTTGGATGATATTTAGATTTGTGTATAGCGCCTTCCGTCTGATAGTTGCGCCCATAGCAAAGATTACCAGTGCATATGTGATGAAAGTTAATAAAAGTCCGTGAAGCGTCCCTTTTGGAATTGAACGGCTTGGTTTTCGTAGATCTCCACTCATTGAAGCGCCGCTAAGGAACCGTTAGCGATGGGTAGATAGCATGGTGATAAGGAATCTTACGCAAAAATCCCCCCGGTTGCAGGAAATAATATCCCAAACAAACTCTGGTAGCTTTCTTTGCTATTTGATTCACTACCAGCTGCCCCCCTGATGAAATGTGGGTAGAGATTCTCCTTGAATGTTTTGAGCGAGAGTCCGCTATAAATCATCCCTGTGTCGCTATACATCGGCTTGACGAAGAACGTTGAAAGTGGTATCGAGTATGTAGCTACGAGAAGTATCAGAAGTAGGAGGTTCGAGGCTTTCGAAAATATTCCGGACCCGAGAAGACATATTGTCGTGCAGAAGATAAGGATGGCTAGTCTCATTAGAAATTTTCATCGAAGAGGCTGCTTGTGGCTTTGGGCGCTTACCTGTAGCGTAAAGATATCTCCACCACTATTCAATCTTGAAATTAGCTTAGCCTCACTGCGGTCCGAGCTAGATGATGACCTTACGAATGAATCCGGCAAGAAACCACCACCATCTTCGCTGCCAATGCCATAGTTGTTCATGATACAGTCCACCAAACCAACGGCATTCATACCAGTATTCAAGACGTATCCCAAGTAGAACACAATGCCGATGCTACCGCCGAACTCCGGTCCCAAGCTCCTGGATATTAAATAGTAGGCGCCACCTCCCCGTACAGTGCCGTTCGTAGATATGGCCGAAATTGACAGTGTCGTGACTAGATTGATAAGATAGCTTCAAAAGGTTAGATATCGGGGCTAAGTGGGATCGAATGGATAGTATAACGGTTCGTACCTTGCAATCAACATGCCTAGTAAGAAATAGTCGGTTAGCCTGCACTATTACGACGGAGCCAGAACATCAAACATACCCATCATGCCGAGTATACCGCTTTGGCCAAGAATAAATCCAAACCGCAAGAACATGAGAATGGAGAGGACATTCAATGTCGTAGGAACGAACACCTAGTGCTCAAACCATTAGCGAATCCTCCAATGAGTGGTATCGTGTGTTGAAGGAGCCTCACCCCGCTAAATGTCCCCAGTTTACTCGATTTAGGCTTTAGCTTTGCCCTCGCCTCCTCATCATTTGTGATGCTCTTCGACATTCTCGGTAGATTCCTCGTGGCGTCGCCAATCGCGGCACTTTGTCGTCGGGAGAGCCATCCCCGATACCGAGAGTTGGAGCGGGGAGCATCGGCGGGTATCGAGCCCCGACGGGTTAGAGCCTCGTTGAAATCGCCGAGGAGCTTGGAAACGAAACGAGCAGCCATTGTAGTCGGGAGATTGTCGCAGACAGTGTGTGGCCGTCAATTTAGGCTACCGGTGGTTGTATGCCATAGTTTTAGAGTCGGAGAACCTTGCTATAGGATATTTTTTTTTGTTCGAGTGTAAATGATGTAAGGATTAATATTTGGCGATATGTTTACAAGGAAAGCGGCTGTGCTAAGGGAGACGTTTTTGGATTGGGCGACGGAGCAAACAGAGTGGACCAAGCCAAGTCGCAGGGAAGGACAAATTATTTGCAGCCGCTTTCAACAAAGTTGCACGAATTGAATACCTAAGTAAGTATTGGCTTAGCTTAGTATAGAGTACTATCGAGTACATCAAAGAAAGTAAATATAGCAAGTCGTCCTGGAATCACGTTAATTGCCCAAGCATGCAAACAATCCCAAATGCGATCGGGATAACCCCGATGCGGTCATCGTGCAGCAGTCGCCAGCTCGGAAAATACCGACGCTAGCCAGGTGTGGCCAGTTCAAGGAACCTCCGCTTGGCTGCCCTGAACTGCAACATGATCCAACACAATAATATATAGTATACCCATAGCACCCGAAGAATAAGTCTGGTACAGAATAATACGGAGTAAAACTCTGTTACACAAAGTTGAGGTGGGAATTTATGAACCAGAGACGCCACTGAAAGCCGCAGTTTTGCATATATTCTAAAAAAAAACTTGCTGCCTTTTGCAGCTCCGTCAATGGGAACAGCACCCGCCGGCTGGCCACCCCACTTCAACTTTGTGAATTCACTCAATATCTCAACCGCATCCGTTCTAACTTTCAACCCCCCAATCCATCGTCTTCTCATAGGCGGGATTCCAATAACTGCTCCGTCTCAAAATCTTCATCCCCTTGAATCTCTTCTTCAAGTCTTCTTCCGCTTCTTGCATTCTCAGCATCTCCGAGGAATAATCAGGATGGAACCAAGATGGCGGATAGGGTTTGCCAACATGCCCCATAAAGGGGTCTACACCTTCCTCAAGATCGTAACTCTGTCCCCAATATCTCTCTTCCTCGGTTTTTCCAGCAGAATCAGATTCGTCGGTAGATAACAAGTACCGCGCAATAGGGCTGCCGTAATTAGAAAAGCGTTCACAGCCAGGGAAAGGGACATTCGGATTTGGTCCGTATACGTATGCCTCACTGACCCCTTCCGTTATTAGGATATAGCTCGAGGGATCGATTTGGCTAGGTTGCAGAGATGGTTCGGTCCCTAGAACCATCCGACGGCGGGTTTTGATCCGCTCTGCTGCGACGCGTTGAGAGGAGGCTTTTGTCCGAAGCCGGTTAGGGTGCCGCTCGATCCGCGCACGCGATTGCGGCGTCGAAGGAAATGAAAAATGAGACGCTTTGTACGGTACATGTGGCTGAGGATGAAAATGAGGAGTATCCATGCGAGCTGGAGGCTTTAGCGGCGCCATCTTTGCCACCTTTGCCTCTCGATTCCGGTTATTCGTAGTTCGCTTTGCGATCCGAGCCGAAGGGTTTGCCTGCAAAGGCCTGCTAGCCCCAAAGCCTAGCAGGCTGCGTTAGTATTTGATACAAATGATACGAAAATAATACATCGCTTTGATCAAAAATATTAGTCGAAATTATATATCAAGGATTATAAGTTTTGGTTTTCCTACCAAGACATTGATATTCACCCACATTTGGGCGTTCCATCCCCGGAGGCGAGCAATACGAATTTAATATCTAGTGATGAGGCGCACACCCAGATTCCCGATGCTTGAAAGAAGAACAGTTATAGTAAACTTACACATCTCATTCGCCCAGCGAATAGTTGGCGCGATTATATGACCGTTAGGGGCAGCATTAACTAGGGTAGTGCTTCGGCCCATCTGCACTTCTTTCTTCCCTTGGTCTAGCCGTACCAGTATTGGCCTGCTCTTCCCTTCTAAATCGATTTTGTCCGCTGCTCTATACATCATAATCCTTCTCGACTTTTCCAGTATGTTACCGCCAAAAAAAAAAAAAAAATAATCGTAGGCTCTTGGGTAAATAGTATCGGAATTAAAAACATATAGCAATTGGCTCCTATCTGAAATATAATTGGAAATACAAAGTTACCATGTTCGCTAAAAAATTTCGAGCGTTACTAACCTACATTCTATCGTAGTGAATAAATTGCCCTAGGCGATACGCCAATGCAAAAAATTTTAAGACTCGAATGCTGAGAAGCCAAAGGCATGTTACAAAATAATTAAAGTTTTACAGTGTCACCTCTAGTCCCACTCGTAAGTCCCATATCGGAAGTCCCCGAGGGATCTTCGATATCCTCTGCATACATTGTTGCGTAGCTTCGATGGCGCGGATGCAACGATCTGCATGTTATATATAGCTTAACTTGCACATCAACTACCCAGTTCCATCACGACTAACTAGCGCACGCAAGCTCAAAAAGCCTATCAAAGCTCAGGCGCACTAGTATTGAATTCCCTTCTTAGTAATAATTCCATGTTGGAAATGTTATTCGGACAATATAAATACAAGCTACCTAAAACTTCCCCTCCGCCAGCGTAGATTCTTAGCTACAAATTCTGGGGGACACTATCACCTTATTTATATTTATATTTGTTCTTTGATTTCATTTAATTCTCATTCTAACACATTTTATTATGATATTAAAGGTATTAAACCTGATTTTATTTTAATATTTCCCAGCCGGACTGCGACTACGACCGATCTTATAACTACACGATAGGAGTATATGAGTAGAGAGCAGACTGCACCGCCAGTAGACCACCCACTTGGCGCAGCTCAACACAATACGCAGGCACTTCACTGTGTAACTTCAATCATGGGAATGCTTGGGTATGTAAGGTCATATCCCAAACGACCTACGGCCGTTCCGACTTGTTCGATGGCCCCCCTGTCGTTAACTCGCCTAGCTAGTAAGGCAGTACCTGCGAGGCATATCCAACGCTTAGTACAGTTCAGGCCTCACACATCACTCCAAAAGCCACTACCAGTCCCTTCCTCAAACTTTGCCTACCCCATAGGGGTGCTCTCATCCTGGAAGGTTAACCGCTTTCGCCAAACATTCCCGACCATAGCTATGGCAGTTACTCGGCACAAAAGTAGTAACGCTAGCTCCAAGGGAAAAACACCTCAGTCTTCAGAGCCGAAGGTTAGGAAAAGGAGAAAGACTAGCCACTTGGACGTTGAGGTCATCATTGAAGGTAATTATAAATACCCTACGGAGAATCCATGGTATCCTTGGACCCAGTGGCGGACTGCCCACAGGGATATAGTGCTTCGGGTATGTTATCTATCGTCTGGTCTAGAGATTGAATTATGCTAGAAAAACCAATCTCGTTTTCCAGTGGCTGACCTTATCGCCTCTTCCAAGCTCTATAAATTTGTCCACTTCGAAGTAACTATGGATGATTTCCGTTACTGGCATTTCCCTAAAGATTTTTTCATAAAAGTGTTACGAAAACGTTCCGTTTTCCCGTCTCTTGAAGATTATATTAAAGTCAACGGAGGTGATGAGGTCGGGTTAACGGCTGAGAACGTGATACGCTTACTCCGAACTAAAGACTGCGACTCAGATTATGGATTTTCCGATTACTGCATTTATCACG
Organism: Dactylella cylindrospora; assembly: GCA_012184295.1. Lineage (NCBI taxonomy): Eukaryota > Fungi > Ascomycota > Orbiliomycetes > Orbiliales > Orbiliaceae > Dactylella > Dactylella cylindrospora. The sequence continues at coordinate 11,251 of LDUD01000102.1, forward strand.
CATTCCTTTGGCACGACTATATAGCTGAAAAGCATCCACCAGTTGGAGGACTAGCCTCAGATATGGACGAGGTGGAAAATGAAGAGGAAAACAAGGAAGATTATGTCGATATTCCCATCAAGGGCGATATATCGAATGCAGAAATGTTTTATCGGGTAATTCTTTTCCTAACTGGACTCAAGGCCAGACCTGACCCAGATGACCCCATTATGAATAAGGTCGTCTGCAGGGTCATAAACCCAAGATCACTCGATGCCCGGGAAGGCAATCACCCATTCAAGGAGAACCTCAAAAAGGGCATCCAGGAGATTCTTGACCTGAAGGTTAAAAGTGAAGAGTATTACTTTTACTAATCGTAGTATTTACCGACCAGAGCAAGGTGAATGTATAGTCCAATCTAGCTGCAGCTCAGTCAACAAGGGCATTCCTGAGATCCAAAACCGCTTCTTACCTAGTTCGGCTTAAGAGAACCGAAATATATATTGAAGCCATCCCTAAGCTTTATGCTCAACCCATTTCCTATGAAACATAGATTCGAAGTTATCTCGTAAACGTTGACTTTATGAAACAGGTTATGAGCAGCTTTTTCGCAGATAAGCAGCATAAACTTGCTATTTTGGGGAAAGAGATCAAGGAGAATGAGAACTCTCCCCCGGATACTTATAGCGCTAGTGGAATCTGATCATACTATACATACGTTATATATAACCTCCCGCTCCCTCAAGCTCGACAAAAGATCTTTTGTGTCTTTCGGGGCGCCGATTTGGATGGGAAATGGAGGAATAGGTATAATTTTGGGATCTCTAATCGGGATTTTAACGACTAAGGTCCTCTCTCCGGGCTTGTCCCCCGTTCTATGGGTTGTAACGGAGGCTGCGGGCTCTACATTCTTTAGTGCATCGCCCCGCAAATTATTGTGGCTCTCGGTTTTGTTGAGAGCCGGATCGCAAATTTAGCCCCTAGGGCTGCATGGGAGTGCGAGTTTGGGGGTATAATACTTTGGAGTGGGATCACATCGACTTTTTTTTGTTTTTTTTTGAAATATATATGCATATATACTGGGGCTAGACTATTCCCAGATTCTTCGATTTCGCAGATATCTATGGGCGACGCTGAAGACAAACACAATATCTCTACAAGACATATCTAGCTGGCCTCGCTTACATGGAGTGTCCACGATGCAGTTATCGAATATTGAACCCTTTATGTATATGAATGCATGATCTACTCGGAAAATCACGATCATCCAACATTTAATATGAAGGCTCTATAATAATCTCAATCGTAGAACTAGATCACACTCTAGTAGGTCCAGCATTTATAGATGCTTAGGCAGTCCTTGGTAAGACGCCATATTTCTAAGGGCAGTAACATATATGCGAGGGCACTCGTTCTAGAGTTATTGTATCCTAGCGAGGTAAAGAAGCTTCCGCATTGAATTTGAAGCAAAAATTGGAAATGGATTTAAAACTGCAAATTGTAATTCTTCTATTTATTCTATTAGAAACTATCACAACTCTTTTAGTTAGTTGACTATGGTAAATGACGACCTACTTAAAGTCGGAGCGTTGTCACTTTTAAATATTTAACATCGTGCTTCGGAACTCACAGAATTACCATCAATGCACTGCAGAAAGCCCAATGGGGTAAACTCCATATAGTTCTAGGCCTAGCTAGGACAGCGGCATATATATTCGAAACATATCTCCGATGACTAGGAGCTCCAATAAGAGTTAGCCTGCAGGCCTGACATTATCCCTCCAAAACATCCTCAGCTGTCATTCGATCCGAACGAACATTAGAATTATAATTATCAATAATACTTATTTATGCAATAAAAGCACAGTCCGTCCCCACGACAAAAGTTTTAAGGAAATCATAGCCGCGAGGGGTAGATTTACAATTTGCATTACCGAGAGCCTAGCTATCATTCGACCATTCGCATATGCAAAGTAAGCTTCCGGGTGATGCATGCGCCACGTTTGAGGTCAAAACGCATGTTGCGCAGGGTTTCAAGGTTATTGTGTTGTCAGGATCATCTCTGCCGTTTTGTTGCAGATTGGGAGAAAATGGACAGCCACCTGGAGGGCTTGAACGGCCTGAAGGAAGGGGAAATTTTTTGAAATCTGACAGGGCGCAAAAGGAAGAGGCGTCTACGGTATCACCGACGCTCAAGCTAGAGCTCCGCGATAGATCTGAGATATGAGGGCTGCAGAAAAAAAAAACCCCCAAAAGAAAACCAAAGATTAGTCTTGGGGGTCAAGGAAGTAGAAAAGAAGCCGCATGGAATAAGATAAAACACAAGGGCATAAGAGAACACAACGTGGAGGATGTTTTGGATGTTAATTTTGCCAGAAGGCTGAGTAGAATTTCCAGAGCTCTTGAACGGGTGTGACTATGCTGTGACCTTATAATTACGATATAAGTGAGAATGCAAGTTCCAGGCCTGGTCGGTCGACGAGCCAGGACGGGGCCGGGGTTTGCGTTGTTTGTGCATGTCGGTATCCGTGATCATGGGAACCAGCGCAGCGGTCGGTTCGGTTTGCTATAACTAGCTGGAATTTGCTATATATACGACTTCTAGAGAACCTTCCCGATCTATCTCTTCACCAAGTTCAAATATAAGAATCCTAATAAGCATACCTCTTTTTATTTATATAATTTTAATCCTATTTACACTAGCGACGGCCTACTTGACTATATTGTTAATTGACGCCCCGGCGCTCCTCTTACATACGTCATTCAACATGCCTCGTTGTTACAAAGGCACCTTTGTAGAAATCGAACAAATTCTAGTCGCTCGGGAACGATTTCTCAAAAAACAGATGAGCGAAATAATGTACCCTCTGGATCAGAATATCGAGGAATGGAACGCCTTGTACGAGCAATGGGGCAATATTCGGGACCGTCGAGATCTGATCTACCGCTGGCAGAATGAATTAATCCGAGGACGAAGGGACCGAGGTGATCGTTCTATGAAGGGTGTCTGGGAGATCACCAACGTTTTGGTCAAGAATGAAGTTTCAATTGAATAGCGCTATCGGCATGCGGGTACACTTCTATTTGCCTGAACACGCAGATAACGCATTGATATATGAATTGGGTGCGTGCTATACGACCCCTCAATACGATATACATGCGTCCATATCTGCATATGCATGCCTGAAGTCATAGCGCAGCATATGCGATGTTCTGAAGGGCCTAGGCTGACCACTAATTAAAGTTAAGGATTATACCAAATTAAAAAGTCGCCCCCAACCTCGAAATTTAGTACCAGCTCGTCTCTATTTCTAAGGAATCACATATATACAATTTATATGGAGAACCGAATAACTTCATTTTTACTGAGCTCACCTCGCAACTCAGGCTCCCTTGAAGTAGAAAGCGGGGCAACCCAAATCTCCCACAAAATCAACACATAAATGCAGCGTCCGAAATGAAAAAAAGCTATCCTTGAAACAACAAACCCAGCTACAGCAGACGGAGCCCATAGCCTTCGAGAGAACTTATGAGGATTCCCGGTCCCTAGGACCTATGTCCAGACGACTTGTCGCACAGTTCCGAGAAATTAATACCTTGTCAGCCTGACTCATAGGAGGCATGAATCAAAAAGGGGAATCAGTCCGACCTTGGATGTGAATCCTCCTCGCGGCCTCGCCGTCCGTTGGCGTAGCGAAGCGTGGTAGGGTAGGCTAAACCCAAGGATCTATCTCAAACAGAGAAAGCTAGACTCGAAGATTGTTTTGCATCTAGATTGTTTTGCATCTTTCATATATCCCATATTTTGAATATTTTGAATATTAATATCATGTATATACAAAGTAATGAAATGTCAAGATTGCAGCACCCTGACAAATGAACTCTTAAACCTCACTCTCTCTAAGAGTTTCGCAAGCGCCAATTTCACTAGGCGCTACCAAAGATTGCGTAGAGTTGCCTGTACCCAGGCCAAATCCTTCGCACCAGATCGCCTTGTCAACAAAAGGTGCCCTAGGCAATCCAAGCCAACCCTTCCTTAATCATGGGTTATGCCCACTATGAACCAGCGACGAGCACATAACCATTTTTCTTCGCTACCCGAAATCACCCCGATACTGGCTTCCAAAACCTAAATACTAAACCGGTATACGTCCAGCCTTAGCGTCCCCGGTCGCCGCCGAATCCCCTTGTCCTCCCCATCCAGCTCATTTACCACCAACAACGCCACACCACCTTCTCCAACGCGGTCATTCCACGAGAAATTTCTCCCATGTGCTCTCGTATCCAAAGTGATAGAAAATTCAGCTGACATCACCCTACCGTAGCTCTCCTTGATTCTGAGGAGCGTACTGGCGTGGGTATTCATTTCTCGTTGGGATGTGAGTAGAGATATTGCGGATTCGAGTTGTTTGCGGTGTTGGAGGAGGAACTCGAGTTCGTAGAGGGTGGATTTGTAGAATCTAGGCTTTTTTTGGGAGATATTCTAGAGATATACCTAGGTTTATAGGCACATATCACGTTTTGTTGTAACCCCGCTTTTAGATATAGGTTTGGAAAGGTCTAGAACGACTGGGGATCTCAAAGGTAGCTTCAGTCTACTCGAAAGGTTTTGTAATCTCAAGCGCGGCGAAGTGACTGATATCTTGGAATTATATGCCCCGCCACTCGTGTAAAGCTACTGACAGAGATTCTTGTTTTAGCACAGGTGGACAGACTTAAGTACCTACTTAGCGTATTATTGACAAGTTATGTTTCTTCTTCTAAACAACACTTCCTCGCTTTGCACCGGCATATTGGGCGCCAAACTGCAGTACTACTCGAGCGAATTACAAAACTGTCTACATACACGAGAGGAAAACCTGTGCGCTGCGGGGTGCGTCACCACTCTGTCAACCGTTTCTATCAAATTTAGTCAACACAGGCCTAAAGCTTCATTCCTAACCACCAGCATCGCCCAACTGTACGCCGGAATTGCCCAGCGCTTTCGGTTTCGCGCCGGATGAGAACTAATTGCTATTCGATAAGCTTGCACGTTTCGCATGCGCCTCAGCTTCCTCATACTTCTCCGGAGTTTGTAATTTTCAGCGACAAGGGCTTTCAACTTCGCGGAAAGGGGGCTAGAAGGAAGAAAATCGGAAGATCTCTCCAAGATGCCTTCAATTTCCCGGAGGCGACCACCGAGAACTTTTGCGAGGTCGGAGAGGTTGCTTTTGAAGCAGCGCGGCATGGTGAAATGGAGGCTAGGAGGGTCGGGAGAATGTTTGTACGAAAGGACTTTAGAGGATGTATATATTTCATGCGTTCGCGTTTGTAAGCTGGTGAAATATGTTCATGGAAGATGAGTCGCTTGACCAACACACATCCTCGAAGAACCAAGCGCAAGTCAATCTTTCGCTATATAGCCAAAAGTGCACTTCTAGTGACGTCGAGAGCCTCGTCCCCTATGCTGACAATTCGTTCAGATGTCGTTCCCGACTAATAAAACAACCGCCCAAAAAGGCAGCGCCCCGTCGTAATCCAAATAGGTGTTCCGCTCGTCAGCCAGTGAACGTGCAATGATATCGCAATCCATCCCACAAATCCGGTCTAAACTTGCTTTGATAGTCTTTGGGGTAAATCGAAGAACATTTCTATTCGCCTCGCGGAGTTGTTTAGCGTTTTAATCTGGGAGCGGGAATAAGGGCCAGTCTATCAATATAAAGTCGATGAGGTTGTCCCACCTCCAGAGGAGGTAGTTGGCCATTTCGGGGAGATTGTTTTTGTAATAGCGAGGCATTTTCAAATTTGAAAGTTTAGACGTAGGATCGAAAACTTGCTTGGCATAGATGGGAGTGGATGGATATATATCTTTATATATAGACTCCATTTAGTCCCGTTTTAAAACCCTTTAAACACTGTGGGACCCCATTAACCGTTGGACGATTAGGTAATCAAACTAGGCGAAATCAACAAATATAAGGTCATATAGATGGTGTTTTTTTTTTTTTTTT
>LDUD01000102.1:17269-72072 GCA_012184295.1 Dactylella cylindrospora
GAGAAAAAAAAGACTAAGAGCAGAAAGCACCCTGCGTGCATGTCTTCAACTAAATATTACGCTGCTGAGTTCATTCGATCACTAAACAAACCTGCCGCATGTTGCCCGAATTCTCCACCTTCACCGGATCTGATTCTTGACCAATAGCATTGCTGGACTGTCAGGTGCTGTTCCCCACAATTCCTCTAAATTAGGACGGTTATCAGAATCCCCCAGTCCAACACTATGCATCCTTAATTCAAGCAAGTACCCAGACTCCCTTATAAGCATCGAGTCCACCTTCCCAATAGCTTCTCTGCTGGAAATTGACAGGTCAGGGTAAAAGTCCGGGTAAAGACGAATAGTTGTAGTGCCGCAGTTCCGGGCTTGTAATATGTGCTCGATTGTGTCAATATGACCTTTGTAACAGCGGGGCATGAGGGCAATCTTTTGTATCGCAAACTGCTTCGTGAGGAGATGCTTTTTTTTTTTGGGCGGGATAGTTTTATAGAATATATTATCTGTAGAATATTTTGGCGAAAAGAACGACATAGAAATTAGACGTACGGCATTGGGCTTTATATTTTAGGAGGATATAAGAATTAGGATTCCGACTCGTGGTTAGAGTCACGACCAGTTCCTGCCATCTCGGCAAGTAACCGATTGGGGAAGGTCGTTCCTGGATCGCAGGTACGGCATCTCCTCGCTAGCAATTGCGCGTCACTAACGGATCTAACCTTCCGCCTTCTCCAGATCCTTCCGAATCGTGACTACAGGAACCGCGTGCTTATAATATTCCCATCGTGGCTAGGGCGAATACAGCAATCGCATGATGGTAGAATGTGTCACAGTAGTGTGTAATTTGCAGGCGCTGTTCTGTACCAGGGAGGTGTTTTTCTTTTTTTTAGGAAGGTCAGTGGCTTCCGAAGTCTTAGGCCGGGGGAGAGTTTGAGTGATCCTTTCAGGCATGCGGCAGGCTTAGGTAGGCGCCCGGAAATAAATAATATTATCGTGAATTAAGGTGGAAGAATGGTTTGCGTGATATCTCCAACTAGAAACTTACTCAAGAGTGCAACTTTAGAAACGAATATGCTAAGATATATTTGCTTAACTGACAATAGAAATTAAATGTCGCCCCAAAAAAAGGGAAGAAAAAAAAGACAGGCAAATATATACCCTACAGCAGAATCGGGACTATCAAAGTAGTTTAACCCAAAAGCAAAAGATTTTTTTTGACCAGACTTCTAGTTGTCTCGTCAATGCTATAAGCTAAGGGTTGCCTTTTAAGACTTGTTGTCACCCTTTTGGGTCTTCTCGACTGGCTTGGACATACATACATATACATACTTAAGTACATTCATTCATACATACTTAAGTAAATACTTAAGTAATGTGCATATATAAAAAGGTCGACCCCTTCAAAAACCTTCAGCCCAAGAACTATCCGTCAAAATCACATAATCGTCCGCTGCTTTTGGGCATCCTAATGTCTCATATCCCACAATTACACCCCAGCTCAAGTCCTCCGTCCAAAGGGTTGCCCCACAGAGCATATAGTTATAGTCTTTCCATTCCAGCCTAGTCCGCCCTTCTACCCTTTCATCGAAATTAAGCACATGGGCACCAGTGTAAGTGTCGTCGCCCAGGCTGGTTAACCCCTGTTCTTTTTTCATGATGTCCACCGATTTTTGAGCATTTTCTAAGGCATGGCGACAGAATATGCGAACATCCAATCTACCGTCGTAGAGCGGAACTTGCGGTATCCGAAAATTAAAGAGTCGAACAGAGTAGCTCTCTCTGCAGTGGATTATGCTGGAGTAAAAGTAGCTCTCTTGATTTTCCCATTCCAAGTAGAGCCGAAAGTGCTCATCAGAACTAAATTCTTCGAGATCGGGGCCTTGCGGATACGGCGTTGTGCATAAAGTTGTGTCATTAAAACGGGCGAAGGCTTCAGCCAGCATCGCATCAAAGCCATCGATGCCGGTGATGTCTACCTTGTCGGGTTGCCAATAGATTTGTTCGTAAGCTGTGCCATTGAACAAAGGACCGGTATGATTATAACGATACTTGATTTGCCGGGCAAGGTGCAGGGGGTACAAATTTAGTATCCTTTACAGCCAGGCTTGCCTTTTTCTTGGGTAGAACTCACGGGATAAGCCAGAAGGCTAGATGCAGAGATTAAGATGAGCCATGCGGCAACTGCAAATTGGCCGCCGTAAAACATGATTGGTATTCCCCGTAGCTTCTTAGTTACGGATAATATATGTATAATAGAAATTTCGCACAAAAAAAGATATTCCTAATGATCGAATTGCCGTCCTATAGCTGGAGGTTCTATTGGCCGATAACAAGCGGAGACCGAGTGCCCACCCTGGTAGTATTTATAACTTTAACCTCGAACGAAATTGAATCGGAACAACCCCCATAGGCCGTTCACAGTCCAAACGTAGTCGCTGCTCTCTCTCACATTATAGCCGATGATTTAACCTACTCGCCGTCTCTTCTTTTCATTCACAGTGATATTTTTCATTCTTTTCTTTTGATTCTTCTACTTAAATGTTGGCTAATCTGGGATACAATGCAATCTAGCTCGTTTGTTGCATATTGTTAGGTTGGAAATAATAGCCAACCACAATCAAAAAAAGTGGATCAATGCAACTAACGAGTGAAAGGAGGGGGTAGAATCTATTGTGACTTGCGACGTAGCTAAAAATCGCAAGGAGCTGCGCACCCAACTGAAATGAGGGTGATTGTCTAATTAGATCTAACCTCAACTAGATCGCGTGGCGAGAGGGTCTGAATATTTGAATAGGATTTCTTACTCGCAGGAACCCCCTCACGTGGGAAAAAGGTGTTGTTTTCCCCGCACTTTCCGGCAGCAGCCGGAGGGGTATTGATATATACCTAGGTATAGAGTGGCGGCTGGCCTCCAGTTTATCCAACTTTGGCCAGATCATGCAAGTGACCATGGTGTGAATGACCGACTTTCAGTCTGGATGGTTGTTTGTGACCTTCAATTATTCTGGTTTGGCTATTGCGAGCCCTCCTGCTTCGACTTTCATGAATACAATATTGGAGTTTGCTTTTGTTGGTTTTCAGACCAGGAGTTGTGGGAAGCCTTTTGTGCCGCGTAGCTGCGAGAGGCAAGTCAGGTCGGCTTACCGAGCCAGGACTATTTTTGCTTGGTATCGCGACAAGTGCTGCGGCAAAGTTAGGTGTTTCCTTTGTGAATGACGAAACATTTGCGAAAATGCCCAGTATATGTACACATATCATGTATCGCGTCGACCGTCAATTGCCGTCCCTTTTAACACTCAGGCAGAACTGTACTAATAAAGCCACTGTAAGGTCTAAAACTTCTGTGCTGCCTCCGCGCCTCCCTTTAATTCTTCTAACTATGCTTCTAGTGCACTACGGACCGAACCGATCGGTCTTGATGACGGATGGTGTATTTTAACGTAAATACCTGAGGGTTTGCTGCGACAAAGCCAGGGCGTCGCCGTTTGCTTAGCGGAGGGTCACTCAAAGTCAGATAGTATATCCCATGCAGTGGGGTGAGATGTATACTGGGCAAGAGGGATAGATCTTATTTGGGACTATATTTCCCACCTGATGTTGATTCTGCGAAAAATCTAAAGCAATATTCCTCTATCTCTCGGGACCTAAGCCGCACGGGAGCTAGCTTTCCATTAGCTCGAAAGACACCCCAAGGATGCAAAGGATGCAGTTTGTACTACTGGGCCGGCAAACTGCAAAAATCATGTCTACTTTTTAATTCCTTTGCTTGTCTGGTTGGCGTCGAGAACTATTTGGTTAATGAAACCATTTGGAAGCAATCATACGAATCCTAGGGAGGGCTCAGAGTGTGTAGCTCAAACATGGCTCCCACAACATGCCGGTCCCTTGCATGTTTCCCGTGTTCCTCGAGTGCCATCGAATTCGCAGTATTCACAACGTATGAATTATCTAGCAATCGATATATCGGGTAAGAGGTTCGAATTTCAGGGCAGTCCGCAAACTGGGGGCCTTGCATGGTCTCGTTAACCAGACAACTCTCCTTAATAATCTAAGCAGAGAGCCTTGCACGCATCGACGTAAGCTTCTTTATATATGAAGCCCTGACCTTCGCTTCAAACTAGTCATCACTAATAGAGTCGTTCCCACTCTCCTTTTCACATTACACTGGAGTTTCCCCATACCACCTCTGAAGCGAAAAGTCCCTCTCGAGCTCACATTCGATACGTCTTTGCCAAGTTAACTATGCAGTCTCTTACATTTTTATTGGCTCTCCTCCTTGCTAGTTCTCTGTCCTATGGAGCCGCTGTCCCTGACAACAATGAAACCTTCATCCAAGACTGCCATCGAACTTGCGCTATGCTCGCCATCGGAAATGCTGATGTTTATTACGACGGCGACGATCTGAAATACTGCGACAATCCTAAGATCCGGGAGAGGTTCGAAGGCTGTGTCAAAAGTAAAGACGACTGTGAATGGTTCAACGATGAATCAACTATGGGGGATATATTAAGTGTCACTTGCAGTCGTATCCTAAAGCTCGTAGACGGTTTAGTTTCTCCGAAGACGGTCACCATCGATGACTCGATCGAACCCACTACCAATTGCCACCAAACCCGGTCATCACAGTCCTTCAGCGCCGACGGCATGGTTGCCGCGCTTGTGATACTGTCGGCAGTTATCTTAATAGGTGCAGTATTCCTGCATGGTCGCTGGTGGAAGAAGCGGGGGAGAGAATCGCAAAAAGGTTCTCGGGCGTATGCAAGTAGCCAGACTGCAAGTAACTCGCCTTTTCAAGAGCTTCCCTCGATTGAACGTCGTCAAGAGCCGGCGTTGAGGGACAATATCCAAGGGCCAGCTTTCCAGGAATTCGGATCTCAGGGACACCCTCAAGGGGCTCCCCCAAGAGAGCTCGACTCGACCATCTAAAGTTAGAACTGGAGACGAGGATCCCCTTTCTATGTCAACGATTAGAGAAATAGGGGAACCGGGCATGTATGCTCGCCTTTTTATATGTAAATATCATTACCTCAGCGTCTACTGTATACTAAAACAAGTTGTATTATCGGCTGTCATGTTTCCCTTTTTGCTTAGCATTTGACAAGGATATATCCCTTTTAGAATTTAACATTGGTGCAACCCTGGGGCCCGGTGGTCACTAGGTGAGCACTGCACCGTGCATGTGGCCTAGCTGTGGGGCTTGGTAGCCATGGAGGCCTGTTGTTGTTGTCGTTGCGTTGTCTGGCCAGGAGACCACCTGGACCTGTATTCTTAGAGTTTTAGACCTCACCACATTCATACAATCAATACCCGTTATAAGTGGCGCAAACGTTAGATATTCGCATACTTTTCCTTATTTATCTCTTCGGCCCTTCATTCAAGCTCACTCCATAACTCCCCTAGCCTTTGGATATTTGCCCGACTCTCAAGGAGGGTTTAACTCCGCGGCTCTGCACGAGAACGCAAAGAAAACGACAATCCCACTATCCACGTGAATTTCTTCTTGCTTAGTCACAAGGTGGTCAGCCGTTCAGGAGTGTAGCTCAGTGACACAATTAAGAAACGACGTATAGCACAAGTACGTAGGCTTAGTTCAGGTGCTCCCTTAACAGTAAACCCCGATGAGAAGTAGCCCCCCTGCCATTTCAATAAGGTTTTCTGTGGCTGGTCTGTAGTGCACCTCGAAATCATACTCTCTGAGCCTATCCTGCATGAGGTTGAAGGATATTAACATGACAATTTTCTCTTGTTGTTACGAATGGTTGCTTCTGCGTTTATATTTATTTCTCACAATAAGAATAATACACCCCTGATACCAGACTTTGAAATATGCATAATTAATCTTTTGGGTTTCTTAATTGGTTAATCTATTTTTTTAAGTTAGAAAGGTGGGAATATTTTAGGAAGTATTTAAAGAAGTCTTTTCGTTTCGTAGATAGGCGAATCGCTGAGAGGTTAAATTTTGTGCTGAGGGTACGACTCTATCACAAGTGCATTTCGCTGCAACGACTTATTCAAGAAGAGCATGTTTCCCGGCAGATTATTCGTTATTTACATGCGGGGATATCTCCTGAAGCATCCGCTCTTCAGCCCCGGCGTTTGAATTTCGTAGTCAAACTTCCGTACTCCCTAGCATGCGTAAATTAAATGATTCGCGATAATGCTGAAGTTTCCTTGTTCTGATTTCCCTTGCAAGCATTGGTGATATCTAAGACTGCGAATGTAACTATAGTATGGAAGGATACCCTCTGATGACCGGCGAACCTTTTGCACGTAGTTTCCTCGAGTTTAGGAGAAAAAATCGGCGTTCCTCCGCCAGAGAGTATTAACTAATTTATCTCTACCTTATCTGTCTGATCGTATCGCGGTAAACGTCAAATGGCTTTGTTTGGAAGTACCGGGGCATTTGGAGGAACGATGCGTGGGTGGAGGGATTGCTAGAACCTCGCGGTTGGGAAGCATTGGGCTATTGCGAGCTGCGTACCCGCATTGCATTGGATGTTTTGTGTTTTGTGTTTCGTGTGTTGGATGTGTGTCTTGCTCAGATGCGTATTATCTCTGTACCCGTAAAGAGGTCGGTAGCTCGCGCCCTTAAAGCCCGTAATCGAGAGTAAAGGTTCTGAAAATACAGCAATTGTTGGTATTCCTCTTTCAGCCATCTCCGAGAGCATTTCTCTGGAGACATTGAAATTTCGGCTTGTACTGCGAGAACATGTAGCCGTACATTTCTTCTAGCCTCATGAATGCGTGCCTTGTAGCAGCGCGGCATGGTTGCAAAATTCAGTTTCGGTGGTTACGTTGATGAGGAGAAAAATACTTTGATCAGAGTAGCGCTACGTAGCACAACCTTTTGTCAGAGAAAGGCCCCCGCGGTGAGTGGAGTTTGCCGTGATGGCTTTAAGTTACTGCCGAGCGCAGACCGAGTCGCTTTCGGCTATTATAGGTGTATGCCGAAGAAGAGTTGTGAGGCAACATGCCACATCGGAGCTTTACCCCTTCTCGACGGTGGTGTCTCGGCATTGTGGATTCGAAAGAGCCTGGTGAGTTCGTGAGCCACCTGCCGCCTCAAGAGTGTCGCATACTCGGGAGTAATCATTGAGTGTTCCCAATAATAATTAATCTCAAGTATAAAGTCGTTATGGAGGTCTTTGCGACAGCGAGGCATCTTCAAATTTCTCCTATATAAATATTAGAGCCACAAGGTACCAGCGAGCGCGAGTATTAGCCGTATCGAGGGATACCGCATAGACTGTGTAGGATTCAGGGTAGGATTGATGCAATGGTTGAGGTATTCAATTATGCCTTCTTTATATGTCGCATCGTGATGTGAATCTCGGAGAAATGCATGATCCTAATTTGTGCTATCTCAGCCACAGTTGCGTATCTCTGGTGATCCTATATCCGCAAACCACCCCGGCAGCCTTCAGCAGTGCAAGTTCCTCCTGCTGCTTGTACGCAACATGTCGGTAGTAATCAAAGTCCTTTTTAAAGGTTTTGTAACCAGAGCTTGGTAGGTCTCCAAGTGCGGCTGGTATTTTGTCCCTTTCCCATATTAAAGCGTCTAGGATTTCAAAGTGAAATGCCTTTTGGCAGCGTGGCATTTTGCAAATATCGGCCGGGGGAGCTAGAACACACTCTAATAACGTCTTCCTTTCTAAGGGTCGGCGATGTACATATACGGTATCCGAATGTTTCGAAGTTTAGTTTTCGATTCTAGGTTGTGAACATATAAGAGGAGCATCAATGGTGCCAAAAGCGTGCCGCTTTGCTATATTTATGAAGTGGACAATCGACGCAGCCTGTCGGATGTCAGGCGATGATGTTTCAAGATGAGTTCAGCCCAATTCAACTACGTACGACGCTCCGAGCACTAAAATTGACTTCCCCATTCCCACACTATGCTTATATTAGCCACAACGCAGTACCAACAGATCAGGTGTTCCGTTAAACCACTCGAGCTCCCAAACAATTAATGCGCTTGTGGCTGCGCATATTGCAGGCTACGGGTTCACAAACGGAATGAACAACTGATGAAGAGTCCAATACGCGCACCAATATGGCAGGCCCATAGGCGTACAAAAGCAGAGAAATTGCCGAATTGACTAAATATAAATTATCTGCAGCATGCAGTGGTGCCCCGGGCCGTATATACCCTTTAAGACCTCACGCCCATGTCTAACTAAAAGCCGACTTTGATGCAGCCATCCTCAGTATGCTAAGATCCTTGCTTCTCACTTTCCAGAGCACTCTTATCATTCTTATCACTCTCCTCCAAGATCTGTCTTTCCATGAAATAGAAAATATCTTCGCTATCATCCATCATCCTATATAACGCCAAGTTATTGCCTTCATTCTCCAGAAAGGGGATCGCGGTATCGAAATCCATGTGTAAAAAATTCTTAAGTCCATCTAGGCCCCACTTGAAGATTCTACTGTTCATGAAGCGGTCAAAATGATAGGATGGCCGACCTGGCTTGTCATATTTAAATTAGAACTGATATTCATGCCATCTTATAGGTATTCTCAAGGTACGCCCAATACCTATCGGGCGAAATTAAGAGTATATCGGGACAATAATAAGGGGAGAGTGTGAGTACACTTACCCTCATCCGCCGTTGGAATCCACCCAATCCGAGCTCCTGGTTCTCCAGATCTCCGTCTTTTCTCATCTTGACATGTGTTTATGAAAACCCTTGTCTGCTTTTGTAAGAATTCTCGGGCGGTACGAAAGCCTTCAATAAGGTCCGACGTGAATATACCATCGCCAATTAATGATGCTATTATCCCACGCCACCATGTATCTGTGCCATCCACGGCTGACGGCGGCCGTATAACCCAAGGTATAATAACCCAGACGTAAACGTGAAATTCGTTGTCGGCATGTGTCCCTGGGTAGAGTGATAATAGTAACCATAATGCATAGAAGCCATTCTCCAAGGCTTGAATCTCGCTCGATAAAGGAGATGCACGCGCCCGAGATACCCGATCGTCACTTGGGGAAGTACCCGTTTGGCCAGTTTTCTCGTGATATAGCGATTCCGCAAACCACCTCACCACGGTCTGCATATCCCCAATCTCATTTACGAGAGCATCAGGGTTGCTCTTCTTCCGTAGAGTGGAGTATGTTGGAATTTTTTGTGGCTGCGACAAATCGCCATCCATATCGCAAGGCGCCGGGCCATCTTCTGGCCGCTCAAATCCGACAAACTCACACTCATCGACCCGTAGCCATGCATCAATGAACACTCGTCCGTGTATTAAATTCTCTCTTTGGGACATTGGTACCGAACTCCATCGCCTCGCAATGAATACCAACCATGCGAGGCGGTTATCGTGGGTTGCTCCCTGAAGCGCGCCCCGAAGAATCTTGTCCCGCGTCGAAGTGGAATATGTGAAAGCTGTGTAAAAACTGTAGGAAGCTCGGAGAAGACATCTCAAGGAGTCAACAGAGGAGACGTGTTGGAGGATTTCGATTTTAATGTCAAGAGGCAGGTCGGAAATGCTGAAGCCAGGTTTGGGCGTCGGTACATTTGGGTTTGCCAGCGCCATTCCGGCTGAGTGTTGATAGCTTGCAATAGGCGTAATCCTCTACTTTCGGAACCGAGGGAAGGCCTGGCCTGGTACTGGTAGGAGACGATTAGCGAGCACTATTTTACTAGCCCGAGAATTAGATTAATATAGATCTTGTGGTCCCAACCCTACGATTCATTTCCTTTACATCTAGAAGACCCTTCAATTTAATAGAAAGTGGCGTCGCAACTTCAGCAATTGAGCTGCGAAAGGAGTATGCTATGCAGGGCTGCGCAAATGCGCAAAACCGAATAGCGTCATTAGCATGGTATTGTTGTATTTAAGGCAGCAACACAACTGGGCTCTTATAAATCGCAACCGTTCATCGGTCCGGGCCTACAGCTATTCCTAGGGGAGCATGAATTCATATATTTGAATAACTTGAGATACACGACCGAAGAAATACCACGACCCAGGTAACGAAAAAAAAAAAAAAAACGACAGTTGATTCAAAATAGCAACTTCATTTCCTCCCAAACGCCTTCTTCAACTTGGCCGACATTGACGACTTGTTACTAGATGTAGAGTAAATGGATGGGGTTCTATGCACGCCGACAGCATCTGAGGGCATTTCTGCAGGCAAATCATGGTTTTCCACTGGACCGGGTGCTTCCATAGGAGCAGCTATAGTTGTCCCCGTGTAATGCGCAATAGCCGGATCGACGAGGGAAATTGGCATTGAAACGGATCTTGGAGCAAAACCCGAATTTGTGGGATTGCGGTCAGCGTAAGATTTGCGTTGAGGCGGCCTGTAGAGCGAGCTAGCTCTACTGATCGGGGGTTCTTCATCTAGGAAAATAGGTCCTCGTGGCGGCAAATCCAATGGTACTATGTCCGCTGCCTCATAGGGATCATCTATCTTATACGATACTGCTCTATAGCTATCATATGGATCTACCAGAGGCTCAGGCTGGGGATTCAGCGTCGGGCGAGCTGTCAATGTCGCAGGCGGAATTGCAGCCACAGGAGAGCGCAGTGCAGACGGGTTATATCGGCCACTTTGCTTTCTTCTCCCTGTACTATGGGTCGGACCAGAGCTTCCATCGCTGACACGGCGAGAGCCTTTTGCGACTAGTGAAATAATCGAGTTAATGATAGGTCTTTATAAATTATCAGGGATGTTATAAATTCAGGGATACCTTGCAGCGGGGGTGGATCCCCTGGGACAGCGTCAAAATCGCGCACGATGCGGTGAGCCCAGTCCTTTCTATCCTTATTGGCAAATTGCTTGATCTAAGGCAGTAGCTTAATCAATATATTGTCCTTTAGTCCAACAAAGACTATGCAGGCTTACGTGTTTCGACACTTCCTCAGTGTACAACGCTTCATCGGTCCAGAACTGGAGAGTTGCGACGACATCAACGGGAGTATTACGCTAAAACGAATATTTTAGCTTTTTTCACCGCCACCAGAATATATAGGGTTAGAGGAATAATACACACCTCTGGGGCCATCAAGAGACCGTAGATGCAGCATAGAATATCTCTCGCTTTCGTTTCGGCTCTCCAATCTTGATCCAGTATCTCATGGCAAACTCGACCATGCTATCCCGTTTTGTCAGTATTTCTTCCAGGGAGCAACTATGTGGAGGATTTTAGCTACCTTGTTGATATTCGGGTGCATGATCGGGGTCAAAAACCTTGCTTCTGGAGCCTTCCTAGGATAGTCATCCGTCATATCAAGGAACAAAACAAATGTGCCATTCTGGTATTTAGATCCAGATGGACCTTGCATAACAATTTTCCAGAAGGACATGTTGCTTTCGCTGACATAAATATCCATGTCTGGGTGCGGATTCTCCGCCATATCTTTAATCTCAATCAACATTCGTCTTCTCCTAGCGTCGTCGCCGGCGTTGCGTGTCTGCGCCCCGTCATTCGCTGAATTCTTCGTTTTACCATATGCTGTGCTCGCGTTAGCGAGGCTCATAAACTCATCGGTCTCGTGAGGATTCGACCTGGCGGCTGGTACGGAGAACGCGTTGATGGTTATGGGTGCAAGCGGCTGCACTGTATCAAATAATGGAAGGTAGCTGTCTTTGATGAAGGGAGGACGCCTAGTTTGGTCCAACATGGTTTCCGTGTCTGCGATTTGAATAACCTCTTGCGTGCATGTTGGCCTCATTGCATATCCTCCAGTGACTTTGCAGATTTTGAAGAGACAATCGTACGAATAAGTACCAAAGACAATTGCATCGAGGACAATGTCATTTTCCCATAGGTATGAATATGTAGATTTATTCGTTTGTTTCGATTGGTTGTCGTCGCCGTCCGTCAATACAATGATCCGTAATTTTGCATCTGGATGGTTCACCTTTTCTCTGACGAGCTGCTCGCCAGCTTGGTAGACGCAATCCCACATGGCTGTCATTCCGTGAGGGTATAGAGCCTCAATTTGTGGCTCTACTTCAGCAAGAAGTGGAGTAAGCTCCTCTGTCATAGTTGTGACAGTGGAGGCGAACTTCATTACACCAAACAATACGGGAAGCTTGTAATTGGATACCGTTTGCGTATATCCACGGAACAATATCTTTGTAGCCGCCATCGCAGTCAATTTCTCGTGCGCTTGTAGATCGGCATCCTCGTTACGGTAGGCCGGGTCGTCCATACTCCAGCTGCAGTCGATACAGATCATGACGAGCTCTGTGGGTTTACGGGTGTCAACTGTGTTTGCGTTGAGACTGCCCACATCCCATCCGTCAAGGGGCCAAGCGCCACTAGCCTTGCGAGCTTGGATGACAGGCTTGAGAGTTTTAGCTAAAGCCTGGCCCTGATCATTAGACATGATCAACTGTACGCCAGTAACGGGGTTCCAGATTCTAGCCCATTCGTCTGCGCATTCCCCTCCAAACTCGAATATGGAGATCAGTCCTTCGTTATTCAAGGTCAAGACTGGTGGACGAGAACTAGAGAGAGAAAGTGGTGCCACTGTGCACAGCGCTGGTAAGCTGCTGGTGTTTATGATCTGCTCATAAAAGCCGTCTTTGTTTGGATGGTGAAGGATGCGGTGATCCAATAGACTGCCTGCATCCTTCGGCATTTCCAGATAGGAATTGCCGTCAAAATCGAATCGGCCACGAAATCCCAACACTAGTCGCCTCGAGCTAGGGTATTTCGAAACCGATTTGTCCAAGAATTCGACAGAGACGTCTAGAGTGTCACCGTTTTGAAGTGTGATACAGAGGATACTGCTGTCTGCTGTTCCAGAACTCCCCGCCTGTACGGCTGCAGCGTTCACAGGTTTTATTATAGCTTTTCTTGTCCAATCTTGTTTTCCAGTCCCACCCCTCTTACACGCTGTTACTTGATCGAGGAGCCACCCCAGTAGTTGGCGGGATCCCTCCAAGGCATTCTCTGGTTTGTTGAAGATTGCCCAGTCCGGAACCGCTCTCAGACATAGAGCCTGAAATATCTGTGCGAGAGCTGCTTTCTCCTCTGGAAGCATCGTCCTGCTGTCGAAGAAATTTGACATTGCACGTACGGCCGGTGGGAAGTGTGTGGTTTGCCATAGGGCCGTCAAAAATCTGCGCTGAGTAGCATTGTCCGTAATCTTCCGCTTGATAATTTCGAGTGAAGCGCAAAAAGTTGAAATGCTAGCTTGAGTGCAGCGCTCGACTGGATGCCAGGCGTTGACATTGCTAGTGGATTTGAGGTCGGCGCCTGAATGTTTAGCAGCACCAATATTTCCAGTATATCTGAGAACCACAAACAGGTTCAAGGGACTGCTTCGGGTTCCTACGAAATCGAAATCGAACAGGGTGAGATCCTCAGTCGATAGTAGGGGGTGGACATCAAGGTGCAAGTCAACCGTGAACGGCGCATTCACCGCTTTGGAGAATATTTGGGACTTGATGAGCTTTCTCAAGTCGGTGAGCTTGGTAGACAAGCTAAACGGACTCGGAAAGGCTGGGATATTCGATATCCTCTGACCGAGGGCGTTCTCAGGGGTGATGAAGCGAATATAGATGTCGCCAGAGGCATTCTCGGTATCGCGCACTGCGTTTACCCCCAATGTTACCTGCGAGCCGCCCCATTCGCTAGCTGGTGGCGATACCACGCTTCTAGCCGCTCGAGGTTGGTAGGCATACCTTCGCGGAGTTCGAGACTGCATATCTAGACCGAAGACGACAACTAATAGCCCCCCAAAAAACTTTGCAATGGAAGATCTAAGGAAATGGGAGCGTAGAAACAACTGCAATGTAGATTTGCCGTAAATTCGAAGTTAAGAAAATACAGCCGCTAGTTAGAGGATATGAAAGATGGTTGGGGGCGCCTTGGCTATGCCTTCCTAGTTACTAGGTAGTAAGTAGACTGCCGCCAGGAGTAATCTAGGCTCCTATGCAGCCCAGTCGAAGAGCATCAACGACTAAGTTAAGTCGCGAAGGTGGGCGACCGAGGCAGTCCAATTTTACCATAGAAAATATTTCACTCCAGCGAGGAATGATGCATCTTTCCAAACCAGAAGAGAACTTCGTCGAGGCTGAAAGTCAAATTGCAAATGATTTTGAAAGTAATCCCTCAGGCCTCATTACTATCATATCAGCATGTCCGCATCTGGACACTACTGCATGCATCAGCGGCATGAGAATCACCTCTGGGCAGCGCTGGTATCCACGCCGATATGCAGGCGGCTCTGGAGCTGAACGAGCGCTCCGGTTAAACTTGCCGTCTGCTGAATGGAGTGAAGCTGTTGCATTTAGTGGCTTCGACTTGGCTGCAGACTAGCGCGAGGCTTAACAACTTCATTCCAACGCAATTGCTTCAAACCGCCCGAGCTAAACAAAGTTCAAATCCCGATGCATATGCTGTGACTGTGGCGCCAAAACAGTGACCACGAGGTCAGCACTAAAAGCTGGGCGGATTTAATTTAGGTCAAAGTTAAGAGTTTGAAATTTGGGCAGCCTTACCTTCATACTTTCATCACAGCTTCGACCGAAACGATAACGCAATGTGTACAAAATTTTCGCAAGGCTATGGCCTATTTGAGGATCGGTATAATTCTCGGGTATTAGGTGTACTCAATGGCGATGCCCGAACTAGCCGTCAGGATCCGGAGAAAAACAAGCGGCGTATTACAACATCGATCTAAAACGTTTAACCGAATGTCTCAACTTTTTTCAAAACCCGTGCGCAGTTTTGGTACCACTTTCAAGGTTACCCCGCATGAGAAACTAAGGATCCAGTATCAAAGGAGGCACCAAATCATACGATGTATGGTGCAACCATAATCCTGCAGTCCGCTCCTCTAGAAAGTCTTGGAATAGCCAAGAGAACAAGGATATCATCGATCGATTCATACATACTACGCACTTTGAATTCATGAATCGGATTGTAGTATTAACAATGGATCACATCCACAGCCTTGTCTAGGATTAAGTCACTCAGGACGGATATAGCGATAAAAATATACTAATTACAAGTTAGTTCATTAGACAAGAACCTCTCCCCAATGCGACAAAGTACGTTACAAATACAAACTTCATAGCAAGGCTTGTAATATTCAAAGCTCCGTCAATGGAATGTTGTCTTAACTTGCCCATAACATCTCCCCTTATAGTAAAGCTCAAATTTTATCTCAGCTGATCCAAAGGCGATCTCTATGGTGAATTCAGCTGCTAAATATGTCTGACCGTTCAAATTTACCTCGTCAAACTCCGATTCCTCGACCATACTAAGATCTGCCATAAGAAAGCAGAGATCATGGACACCTATGCGACGCAGTATGGTTAGCACCAACCCGAGAACTATCACTGGGGTAAAAGCTCCCCTGCAGGGACGACATACTCTTGTCTCGGTAGCTGTGCGGCGCCACATCCAGATCGGAGGCAACTAATGTTGCCCCACGCCGTAGTTTCTCTCCTTTCTGGAATGTAGTGCCACACTTCAACTGGAACCTTATATCCGCACTCGTGACTGTACCCTTTTCCACAATCCAAGAAACTTGGTTGCGAGCCATCTTGATGCCAGTATCGGTAGAGTAGAATGCATCTTCCTCGTGGTGAATCATAGGATCGAAAACTGTATTTATCCGGGTTCCATAGTTCCTTCTACACCTTCGGTCAGGGACAAGGCTGCCATCTAGTCCCCGGAGGACGGCGCCTCTGCTAACAGCAGACCAACTAAAATTAGTCAGCAACGTGAAAGACTAAGGTGTTCGTACTGGGAAGCATTTTTACGTACGCATCAACTGGATTGATGATTTCAATTTGGCCAGCTCTTTCAAAGTTGTGATCTTGGAGCCTGCCCAAAAGATATTGGGATTCCCCAAAACCACCTACGAGAAATACGTACTAGCGCAATTATAAAGTTAGCGAAGCCTACTAGAAATTGTGGAAGAATTCCTACCTTAACAGTCGCTCCCGTATCGCACACCGCGTCGATTTGGCCTTGGACCAGCTCGAGAATTTCATCCACGATAGGATCGAAGCAATCCCTTACATCATCGCTAGTACCCTCGTTAGTCAACTACCCTCTGATTATCGCAATTTCAAGGCTTACTTTGACAATTCTATCATCCCGTCTATTATCCCAGCAGCCGGGTCATCCGGGAGCCCGAAGGCGGGGAGAGAATAAACACCACCAGTAAATCCAGAGCGACCGAATTGCCTCTTAGCAGATTCGAGCTCAGATACTATCTTGCCCATAACCGTACCATTCCGCATTTCCTTGAGTCTTTTAAACCTTGCCGGCCCCAGCTTGTAGTGAAGCATCTCCAAAAAATTCCTGTTTACAAAAGTTGAGCCGTATTTTCCTCCAGATCCAACCGCAACCTCGGAGATGCTAAGGCATGGCTGGAGTTGATTAATCCTATATGCGATCAGGTCGACCGTCCCGCCGCCTCCATCGCAAATTACGAAATGATCTCCAACTTGCAGTGAATCTGGACCGGCGTTTCCTCGGGCATTGTTTCGTTGGTAAACTTCGGAAATAACGTAAACAGCAGCAGCTTCCGGTTCGCTAAGAAGACGCAGTGTATCCATTGACCTCTGACCGATGCCAGCTCTGGCTGCAGCTTCTTTTGTTAGGGCTTGGGCTTTGTCAGACCAAACCGCCGGGACGGTCATGACCCAGTCGATTCCGGTGTTCTGAATATACTTCTCCCCATGCATCCCCATCAGCTGTGACATAATCTCACTACAAAAAACGGTGAGATAGTCTGAAACGACATCAACAGGGCTTTTGTTCAAAGGATTGTGCCGCATTATTTCTGCCCTATAGAGGTCTTCAGCAGAGGGGCCTTCAGGAGAGGGCTCTTCATCCTGGAAATCGCTAGCGTAAACGTCTTCTTCCTCGAGGTCAAGCTTCGCCCAAGCTAGGCGTGGTTGGCCGTCAGGTATCTCAAAGCCCCAGATGAAAGACCCGTTGCCGTAGGCGATATCGCTGGGTGTTTTCGCCATGTTCTGCCGCCTTCCCGGCCATCTTGTAATAACATTAATGTGATCGATGCTTTTCTGTGAAGTGTTCCCAAACGCACAGCCTAAATTGAACGAAATTCGAGTAAGACTGGATTCGAATTCCTTTCCCCTTGACACCAAAAATTGGACAGGAAGTCTGTACATACCACTATGAGTCGTACCGTAGTCTATACCGACAACGATTCGGTGTTCCTTTGGGTCCTGGCTCATGTTGATTGAGGGAAGTGATTTGAAGGCTTAAGTGATAGCAGGGCTTGTGTCTAGATTAACTGCCAAACCGCTATTTAGGTAGTCAAGAGAATTGAAAATTAGAGGCACATGGAGACTTTGAGGTTTCAATTAAGCTTTGAAGTCTCAGCTCAGTCCAAATATCTCCATGATAACAAAGGACATCCCACCAAAATCAAAGAATGCAAGGCCTATAAGGTAGAGTTGCAATCTTTCAATTTGATTAACATAAATTTTTTTTCCGGCTGAAGGATTTAGCAGAACACGAACCTCATCGCTAGCCTATACCGCCCGTTCTCCTCTTCCTCCATACTGAATCTTCGGCAGGTAGAGTTCGGCGAAGTTCAAACTCAATGGCGTGGCACTCCTCCCGGATGAGGCAGCAAAATTTCAGGCTACATAAATCCTTAAATCTTTACGATTCCAAATACGAAACTAGCCTTGCCGTTTAGTATTCTAGGTAAGTTCTCACGGCAGGCCACTTCTGTTTCATCCTGCATGTGCATCGAGCTTGCATGCAGCCTTGTCCTACCAACCTTCGTCAAAACTTGCCGTTCCACTTGAGATCTGGATCCTCACCACACAATTGCACAACACATCACGTCCCGAAGACAGCCTTGTCATAGTAGAATTGCGATTGAATGCGACTGCAGCTAGTCTTGTGGAGAAGATTTAACTCGAGTCGAGCCTGCAGCCTCATGGATCGGGATATCTATCCCAATACGGTGGCCTACGGCTGAAAATTTCATAATTTGCAAGTCCATGGGCGGGGTAGACGGAAATATCCACTTTTGATCTCTTCAGCCTCATAAAATGTCGGCCAGAGTTGAAACGAGCTTGTATGGCAGACTGCTGCACAAACTAATATTCAGAGTTTCGCCGCAGAGGGCATAATCAGAAGAATCCAAGCCTGTGAGCTTCTTTCTAATCTCTTAATCATAGTTTGATCGATATCATCGCGATTGCTCTTCAGCGACCATTGTAAACTTTCGTCTACTCTTAAACCGCAACAGCAACGCTTTCCGTCACCTCAAAGGCAAATTTCACAATAGATCCTCAAGGGCTTCTTCGTAGACTCGCCTTGATCTCTTGGATCTTGGTACACATCTTACGCTATTACACAATCCGGCCGTTACTCCGAGTAGCGACTCAATTTCTCCAAATGAAACCATTCAAAAGCTACTTTAAGAGAGCGCCGAGTCTGGAAGAGCAAAGAGGAAGTGTTTCAGGCTCTCCGACACAGCACCCAGGAGATCGCGGATCAAAGGTAACGTAGAACTTTTTTTTTTTTGTGCTGTATATCGCCATCTTACTATCCAATAATAAATCCCGCTAACTCAAAGATCCAATATGTTTAGACTAACTCCGCGTACCCTTATGCAAAGCCTCCCGGGGTTGTGGAACAGGCTGCGGAGCAATATCGACAATATTTTGATCCTCATGCGAATCCGTTCCCCGAAAATGGTGACAACCGAAGCCAGGGTACGGTGAATTCAAAGTAAGATTAAGAGTAAACTTGAGTCGGAGCTTTGAATCCTACAACTACTAACAGAATACTAGCGGCGCGTCCAGGGGAAAGTCAACTCCCCAAAACTTACCAAACGGAGATATCAAATCTGAACTGTTCCGCCAAGTCGAAGGCTCCCTAATACAGTATGTGGGGAAAGTGTGTCGTTATTACGATGAGCACGCTATCGCGCATGAAAGAAGGTATAACGACCGCATCAACGAATGCGATGAACTACGAACAGAAAAGGCGATACTACAGAGCAGGATAGATCACATAGAAAAGGAAAGAGACGACGCGCTTCGCCGACTACGAGAATTCCAAGCTGAGCACATGCACACCGCTGGTCGCAAGCGCCTAGTTCCAGTAAACGGAAAAATCGAGGGGGATTTCGAGAAAATTCAGAAACAAGTCTTTAATGTTGTTCGGATGCGACTAAGGGAGAGGGAGGTCGGCGAACAAGAGATCGAAAACCTGCTCGCCCACAAGCCTTTCCAAGACCATGCCAACGGGCTTATGCTTGGTCAGGACGCCAGTCAAGAGTCGAGAATTACGCCAATAACGCTCTTTGGACCGCTTGGTGGAGTGGAAAAGAAGAAGCTAGCGCTTTGGGTGATTCAAGGTGTAATCCATTCAATTTTGCGCAAAAGCATTGATAGACATGGGCCGCCAGGTTTGGGCCAATCCGAGTGGGAAGTTATAAATAAGATATCTACCGCTATTGCAACAAGTGAGTATGAAAAACTTACCGCAGACGAGAACAGCCGCTAATCTTGCAACAGCTAGCGGGGAAAATTCTAAAGCGGCGTACGAGTGGAGGGCGGAAACGTTTAGGAAACTAGTGGACTGGAGGGACTATGTTTCACGCCTTCGGAGTGAAGATAAAGAAGCCTATATGGATGATTACCCTGTTTTTCGGGAAATGGAACAAAGTTCTATTGCTTTTAGAAAGCAAACGGAGCGCCTTATTTACACAGTTCTGGAGCCAATATGCAGCCTCCAGACACCTGGAGGGCAGAATTTTTTTAACCAAATATCAGATATTGTTGACGGTTTCATTCGCTTTGGAATCTTGATCGGCGAGCAAATGTCAACCTACGAACTTCGGATGGATATCGACGGCGAAAGGACGAATGACTTCGAACCTGCCCCGGACGGTCTAGAAACGCCTGTATCTAAAGCGGATGCATTGTTTTGTGCTCTCCCAGCTTTAATTCGGATATCCAACGAAGAGGGGGAACTTGAGGATTATGAACCACTTCTAGTGACTGGCAAGATGTACTTGTGGTCCAGCTTCAGCGAACTATCTGGTTTTGCAATTGGTGGAGGAGGTAACAATACTATAGCGGAACCTACAGCTGCTGTCCATAGTTCGCTTTATACCAGTGGTGGGCCTATGGAAGGCATTGAAACTGGAAACTTTGGAGAAAATATTTCGAATAACCAAGGCATGCCGCAGCAGCAGGTAAGAGCCTTCCCCTTTGGCATTTTTGGCTAGGAAGTTCGGGTACCTTATGTCTAATCGTGCCGATGAAAACAGGTTGGAACTGGGCAAGGAATGCAAGGAGATTTGGGATATGGTACTACGGTTAACCCCAATAAAGGTGCAGATACTCTGCCAGCAGCGCTCCAAAGTATGACAGAATTATCTGAGACTAGCTCTGAGCAGGAACTGACGACTTTGCAAGCCACCGAGACCGATTTGACATCGATAGAGATCGCGGACGCGACTCCCCTAGTGACGGATTTAGAACGCCAAACGAAGAATTCTACGAGAGTTCCAGACGCACAGCCAATACAACCGGCGATCAACCGAACCAGCGGAAACCCAAACCAGAAGCCTACAGCGGCGGAGGCTCCGGAGTTCCATTCGGAAGAAGCCAGTCCCTCTCCAGGAAGCCAAAGAATGTCGGAGAACTTGCAGCTAAAAACTCACCTATCACCGGAGGCCAGCATACACAACTCCCCGACGCGATCCCACCAAGGCCCAGGAGAAGCGGAAGCCGAACATCTGCAAAACCCGGCGACCCCCCTAGTAACTCCGATACAAAATCCAGTGACTATCGCACCCGGTCCTCAGCAAACGATAATGGAAGCGTCAGCACCGCCCCCTCAGGTTCAATCTCCCCAATCGGAGATCGAGGACGACCTGGCGATGGAGGCGCCCTCAGTGTCCCTGCCAGAAGAAAACCAGTCCGAGGTAACGGAAGTGAGCTGCCAAATTCAACCTTCTCCTACCGTGTCGGCAACGTTAACTTCAGCCACATCCCCAGAACCAATAAGTAGCAAGGTTGAAGAGCCTCTGAGGAATGAAGGCGGTGCCGGCTTTATTGGTGATGCCCAGAATCTAGTGACTAGCCAAGCTACACTCACCGAGGAGGTACAGGCCGTCGACACTAGGACGGGCCCTCCTCTGTCTGTTCAGTAGCTAAGTTTATTCATGCAGCTAGGCTGCTGCTGAGTCTAGGGTTATGCGCTTGGCCCAAAGATTGTTCTGTGCTGATTGTTGTATTTATTGTGTGTTGTCTAAGAAGTAGCTCCTGTCCTAAGACCAATTGCAATACGCCCCCCTCTACATTTTCCTTTCGGTTGAAAATTATAAATTTGTCTTATAAAGTTAGATAAACCTTCCTGGTGTAGTCTACCAGGTTATCTTATCCTTCTTTTCAGTACTTTCTCATTCTGCTCGAATTCTGTTTTTGAGATTCCAAGTTCTGTGCAATCCATCGTTTTATCCATCAGAAACGCTTCCTATCAACTATCCGATTGTGCCCCACCAATCTGCCGTTTGAACCTCATTAAACTTAATTTCCTCGTGAGGGATCGCGCGGAACGCCAGCAAGCCTAAAAATCTCCACGTTGACTGACTAGCCGAAACGAAGGCAACGGCGTGAGATTGGGAATTATGAATTCAAAGCATAGGCCACGAAAGCGGATGCCCACGTTCCGTTTTTGAAAATTGGGACGAGAAGTATAGTCCGCACTAGAATTGCTGCACCCCGTTAGCCAGAATGGCCAAACGGATAATTGCGCGTGCTGTGTATGTGGCTCTACTCTTGAGGAATGGAGACCTTCTCGAATCCGTACTTAGAAGAAGATCGATGATGTTATAATACCAGCGTTGGGACACTCGTTTCTTGTCGCCTACCTATTCAACATCGCACCGTAGATCAAGATCAAACTCCTGTTGATCTTTCTATATAAAACTCGCTTTCCGCCTTCAATGTCATTGCAATCTCATTGGTCGGGAAAGCGAAACAGCGAAATGCATGTGAAAAAAAAAAAAAAAAAAAAAATTCCCTGGACGGGAACGTTGCTTTGCCTCATGCCAAGCTGCCAAATATGATTGATGATTGCTTCTGATTTGGTGGGATTTGGGTGTGTAACCGACCAACGGAAGGGGGAAAAAAAAGGGAGGGGTGGCTGCAGCTTGTATCGTGTGACAATGGGTTCTTGATACCATTTTCGATGCGAACGAGCTGACAAGAAGAGCGAAGCTTTTATTCCCGGTGATACGATCGGACGGCTGAATGCGTGACAGACGATATCCTAGTAGCACAATCGAAGGCAGCAGGGTTGAGACTCAGCAGCGAATTCGAACTGAGCCCTGTGTCCCCAAGTGCAAAAAGCGACTATGCTTTGTCGATATTACTGACTCGACTCCCATCTACCGGTCTGAGAATGTTTCCTTCCAAATAGGTGGAGGCTCAGACCGAGGACAGGTGTATTTCTATTCTTGTTGACATTTGAGACATCTATACACCCCAAAAAGCCTATGCAGTTTAAAAATGAAAATGCGAAAGAAACTAGAACTGTCCTGGTCCGTCTTCAGCCGGGATGCTTTGTACCAAGGCATGAAAAAAAATAATAATCTTGAAGTCTTGAGCTCATGACCCTAAATGTCACTCCTCGATGCATGAGGTAGGGAGTTTGATTCTGCATCGGCGTATTAGTGTTATCATATTTTAAATTTTCTCCACATTTGTTTGTGATGGTGGATATTATCGGAAGCCCTTCTTCAGCGTGGGTTGTCGGGATATCGGCATTACATGAAAGGATTATAGAAGCATGAGGGATTGAAAATGGCATCAGCAAAAGCTCAACAGCAGCGAAATATCGACTGACAGGATCCAAGACGGAGGTATATCGAATTCTGAAAATTTTGCCTGCAATGCAGTCTATAGGTACTTGCTCTTGTCTGCGGTTGAAACCCAACGTATAGACGATTTGCAGTGGTTGCTTCTTGTTCGCTTTGTGTGCTGCTAGAAAAACGCCCTTGCCAACCAACAAATCAAAAACCTGTCTTGAATGGGGTGTGAACTCGGAAACTGCTCAGGGGCTTCTTCTTGTTCAAATGGAAGGAAAAGAATGAGTTTTTTCTTATTCCATGGTTAATGATTATCAGGAGGCGAGGCACTACCCGTTTGTAGCCCACAAGTACAAAAATTTGGCCTTGAATGAATTCATAAAGATGCGAATGTTGAATTCTTGGTCTGGAATGACGATCGGAAGGGTATGGCATTCCCTTCGGATAGATGAGTTTCTTTTCCTTTTGAATCCTCTCGCCTGTCTGCATACGAGCTGAAACTTCTGCGGAACGAATATCGAGTAAATTCTCTAGCCGCAGAAGCCCGTAGTCAACCAGGGCGAAGAGCAAATACCTGGGACAGCGACTTGGTTTAATGGGCTAGAGCCTGGCGTTTTCACCCAACCACTTTCGCTGCGCCAAGGCTCTAACACCGAAAGAAGGAAATATGATATCCCTTAAGTTATTGCTCAGGTCAGTCTCCACCCCTTGTGAAGAGAAAACAAGGAGGGAAAATACCTGCATGCATGTCCAGCAGCGATTGATTGGGATGTGGGCAGGCAGGGCCACACCGCCTGGAGATTTTCCCATTCAGCCCGTCGATCGGGTGCTTGGGTCCTGCTCGCTTTACCCATTTTATTTTATAAGCAGGAAGGGGTTTCCATACTATTTTGTTAATAAGGGGGCGGCATACTAAATGGCAAACTCGGTAGGTCAGCTTTCTTGGTAGGAAATGGTGTGAAGAGGGTCCACAACTGAAAAAAAAAATGTTGCTGTTGCAATAAAAGGGAAATACTGCCCACCAGCAACATCTTGTTTATACTTGACTGTTCCCACCATCTATCTACTCGGTTTACCTGACCTTCGTTTATGGTTCTTTCTTTTATTTTTCTTTCCTGGATTTTCTTTCGCCATTTTTTTTTTTTTTCAAATATCTTCTTTCAGGCTGTTAACAGAAGAATCTAGAGTTTGGGCCGACAGTCCTTTTATACGCATTACACTCTTTCGGACTGGGGAACAAATGCCCTATCGAAACACGATAGCGAAGAAACAATAAACAGTATAAAGAAGGCTATTATCCGACCGAAGGGGAAATGACAGGGTCGGAATCCATACAAATTGACAGATTGGAAGTCGCGGGACGACGTTACTCTCAGGATACACTGCTGGATTCGGATAGCGACATGGAGACCAACGAGAAGTCGTACTACTCGCCCTTGTTGCGGGCGGCCACAAGTCCACGATGGGTTGAGGTTACATTGACCGAACTACGGTCGCTAAGAGCCTCGCTCGACAAGCACATCCACATCCCCTATTCAGCAACGCCGCCCACTAAGATTTTAAAGAACATCTTCTTTTTCCTGATACCCTCGTTCCTTTCCCCGCATTCGAATTTGGAGTTTAAAAAGTACAAGCCAAACTCGACGGAATGGCTGGATGGCTTGAGAGGAGTTGCTGCTTTCTTCGTGTTCATCTATCATTTCGTGGTTGCCTATGTTGCGGAACATGACTTCGCGTGGGATCCAGTGAGGCATCCAAATTTGATACAGCTGCCGATTCTAAGGTTGTTCTACTCGGGGACTGCTATGGTTAGGATATTTTTCGTGATTTCTGGTTTCGCGTTGACCTACAAGCCGACCAAGTTGATGAGGAAGCCCGGATCCCATGGAGCTCTTATGAAGACTATCGCTAGTTCAGTGTTCAGGAGATACTTGAGACTGTTCTTGCCATGCTTGGGAGCTTTCTTTATGATTCACTGCTGGAGAGCTTGGGGTGCTTTCGACTGGTTCGAGGTTCGACACAAGGCGAATGCCCAAATTCTCCCCGGTGATATTGAAAAGTATCCAGCAAAGTCCCCAGATGGATTCTTTGGACAAATGGGAATCATGGCCTCCGAATTCTATCTCTTTGCGGTCGGGAATACCGTCTTGCGCCAGAAGTACGACTTTGCGACCGATGTGAGTATATCATTTCGACTGTCTGCTATTCCTCAACTATGGTAAACGCAATACAAAGAGGCCGTAAAATATGCTAATATCGATTGTTAGAAACACATGTGGACCATCCCCACTGAATACGTGCAATCCATGGCCCTCTTTTTGCTGGTTGCAATGGTTAGCCATCTCAAGAGAAACTTCCGCGTCTTCATCATCATCCCATCCTGCTACGCCTTCTGGGCCTACTATAAGAAATTCGACTACCCGCTCTTCGTTTCCGGTTATTTCCTCGCCGAAATCCATGCTGCCTTTGAAACCCCGTCCCCTCTACCTACCGCCGAATCTAGCTCCTCCGCAAGTGCGCGGAAAAGGGACATGAGGAAAACCTTGAAAACGATCTTCTGGTCATTCGTTGCACTTTTTGGTCTGTGGCTTCTTTCCTTCCCGACCCGCGATGGCGACCGAACTTTTGGATACAAAACTCTTTGCAAAATCACCGGACACTACAGCTACTACGAAAAACGAGTTGCTTGGCAATCATACGGTGCTTCGATTCTGTGCTTCGGTCTTCTTTACCTTCCTCGCGCGCAAGCTTTCCTTTCTCTTCCGCTATTCCAGTACCTCGGTCGTGTCAGTTTCAGCTTGTATCTCATGCACGGATCCATCATCCGTACCATGGGGCACAGATTCATTCTCGAAGGATGGAGCCATTACCCCGAGGATGCATATGCGGGAAGGATGTTTATCAACGTTGTCGTGTTCCTCTTTGCCATCCTACCGACTACAGTCTGGTTGAGCGATGTTTTCTGGAGAGGAGTTGAGGCACCATGCACGAACTTTGTGAGGTGGTTGGAGGGATTGGTGGTGGCGAAGGAGCAACCTGCCCCGACGCAGGTCAAGATATCGTGAGCGACTATTGTAGACGGTTCTGGTTGAATATTTTATATTTGTTTACCGGCGTCTGGTTAACGAGCCAAATTTTGATGGATATTTGATTGCCTGCAGGGTTATGCAGAAGGGTAATGTCTGGTATCTTGACTGTCTCTTTTCATCTAGTTCTTATCGACGATTGTCGGATTTCGTTACGAATATAACTTCGAATTGTATATATTATCATTTCTTATTTTGCCTTTGTACTCTCTTTCAGCGATTTTCCTTTTCGATTGGTTGTTCGGTCTTTCCTTGAAATGGGCTTTTGCTTTTTTCCCCTTAAATTTTCGAATCTTCGACCAGCAGAGTAGATTGTTGGATTTATTTGTATACATTGGAAAAGACTTTCAATTTTTGGGATGTATGGATACTTGAATACTTTATATAACAGGTTATAGCAAGAAATAGGAGGGACAGGGAGGCCATAGAATGATAAAGGAGGAGCATCGTGTCTGACCAGCTGCAGCAGAAAATAAGCTTTTACCGCCAGTCCACGTAATCCCCTATAATAACGAAGGTGCGCCGAATGCAACCCCAATTACGCCCGTCTTCGAGTCTTAAGGGGGGTGGATGCGTGTAAACCTTATTCTCAGACACATGTACATCGTGGAAGTTAAAAAAAATAAATACTGCAACGAATTGACTGCTGGACGTCGTGATAAAAAAAAAGTTATATGCCCGCTTATGGGATTTGTTTTTTTTTTTCCTGTTATCATGATTACGTATACTAGCATCAAGCCAGTCCTGATTTGACGGATTGGATGCGAGAGAGGATATTACTCCGGCGAGAGGATATGCAGCCCTATCCCTTCGAATCTACAAAGTGGAGATGCAATGCAACGGGGCGGGAGGAATAATGTAGGTACGGAAAGTTGAGGTGGGAAGGGCCCGGCATATTCCGCCTAGACTGTTTACTACCTTTGTGCTACCATGAAAGGAATTGCATGCATTTGGTGATGGGAATGCAGTACGTGCGCTGTCGAGTCTGGTGGAGCTGGGTTATAATTTGGCCTGCATCTGACCAAATAATCCGACAAATGTGTTGATGTGTTCTGGCAGGAGGTGTGCCTGGTTCCTGATTGCCTGTTCGATGAGGTTCTGTCATGTAAGGGGAAGAGATAGCTTTGAGCCCTGCAATGACTTACAACACTACTTAATAATAATGGAAGATTAGAGATACATATGTCCGTATCGGAGGAGTGTCTGTTTCTAACCAACTTGGTATCTTTAATGTACTGGGGGAGTGTCATCATGTACTCTTTTTCTTTTACTAATTACTTGTCTTCCATAGGCGTGTAACGAGAGGAAGTCTTTGTGAGCCCCTGTGACCATGCGTAGGCCAAGAAGAAAGGTAGATGGTTGTACCTGGCAAATCCTCCGCTGGTTGGAAACGGCTGTCGGACTTTGTGCGGGTGACCAGACCAACCCCCAAAAAACCCAGCCAAAAGTACATGCAAGTAAGCCCCGACCGCCCAACAAGCCAGCTAAGCCAGCCCAAACTAAAACAGAGACAGACAGCCAGACAGGCCGGCCGACCAGCGCAGAGATGGGTAGGGTAATGAATGACCAGCCAATGTGACTGACTGATTCCCGACCCCCATCCATCCATCACGCAGGGTTTCTCCAGAATTCCTCTCGCTCCTTCTTGCCCCAGTCCTCTTTCGGAGTTTTCTTCTTCCTTTCTTCCTTCCTTTCATTCTCGCCATTCCTTGAGAAAAAAAATTTAAAAAAAATTTTTTTTTTTAATACTTCCCTCCTTTGTATCTCCAAACATATATTTGATCTCGATCTTTTATTTCTTTTCAAGATAGTGGAGTCACCTGCCTCATAAAGGAAAGTACGGCTGCATCGATAAACAAACAACAAAAGAGAAGGTTACAGCAACCATTGGGAACATTGGGAACCCTCATCGACACCAAGGAAAACGATCTCCTGTCGCTCTTCACATCCTCAAATCACTCCTGAGCGATTGACCTTTGATCTCACCATCTATAACATTCGGTAAAGGACATCGGAAGTTGACAATCTTAAGAAAAAGTGGATCCGATACTGCTAGATTCACACCTCATCGCTTTCCTAGGCTGATCTGACCATCAACGACCGCCGACAAACCGCGACCATGGCATCCCCGTCGCGAAGCATACCTACTCGTGGCCGCCGAGAATCCTCGGCCTCGGCCTCTTCCGGTCCAAATCAACCCGCTAGCTTTTCTCGACAAGTCGTCATCCAAAGACTAGGCAGTCCCGTTCGCGGCAGCAACCAGAATCTTGTTCAACTTGCCGGCAACCCAGGCACCAACTCTCCAACTCCCATGAGTTACCTCTCCCAAGCCCTCAATGGACCCGGTTCTGGTACTCCTCCACGCTTCGGCACACCTTCACGTCTAGCTGCTCAAACGCCCCCTCTTCGTTCGAACACCACGTCTCCTCCCCCCGGCTCACACCAAGGTAGCGTTTACGGATCCGTCGATAACCGATCCGGCCTAGAAAACCCTGAAGTTGTCCGACGTCACCTAGTTCCCGACGCAGTCTACAATGGTGACCTAGGCGGTCCTAACCGCGGCACTCTCGGCGGTGCAGGCCTCGACGATGACTCTACTTCCGAAGAAGAATTTTCATCCCTGCAGTTGCAAGGAGGCGACATCACGCGTCAGATATACCAATGGGATGCCCAGCAACGCGACCAAGCACGCCGGTTACGATCAAAGTCGTTCACCCATCCGCGCCCAGACCCGCCGGATGAAACGACCGACATCACAAACATCAAGGTTCCCGGTGGCTTTAGGAGGAACTTTATCAGAAGAGCTGTTGCGGCTAGCCCTGGCCCTGATGGCAGAATCGGCGTCCAGCAACCCGCAATGTTGACACAGAACTTTATTGAGTTTCTCAGCATATATGGTCATTTCGCGGGTGAAGAATTGGAAGAGGAAGAGTATGAAGGAGGGCTGAGGGATGAAGATGAGGAAGGAGGTTTCGCGGATGAAGGTACTAGTTTGCTACCAAGAGAGGGCGGACGGAGGCCGAAGAAGCCGACAAAGAGTGAGATGGCACATGGTAAAGGTAGTGTGAAAGGTGCAGTGTTATTGTTATTGAAGAGCTTTGTCGGAACCGGAGTACTATTCTTACCGAAGGCGTATGTTGGCATATCCATCCGTGGTTAATTCATTATCGCGTTTCGAAGGCTAACAGTCGAATAGGTTTAAAAATGGCGGCATGCTGTTCTGTATCATGTTACTGTTGGGCGTAGCAGCGATATCATATTGGTGTTTCGTGCTGCTGGTGAGAACTAGGATGACAGTCAATGGCAGTTTTGGAGGTATGTTTCAACCCCGGAATCAAAAAGTTGCCGAATAGAAGCTGACTATATTTGTAGAAATCGGTGGCATCCTCTATGGAAAGCCCATGCGGATTGCTATCTTGACTTCTATTGTTGTCTCTCAAATTGGGTTTGCTAGTGCTTATATGGGTAAGAAGCCGATCCCGAAACCTGCACTTATTCGAGTAGGCTAACACAAAATCTAGTCTTTGTCTCGGAAAATCTCCAGGCTTTCATTCGTAGGTTTCCCCGCAGCACAATGATGATATGAGCTAGAGCTAATAATATTACATAGTGGCTGTATCGAACTGCTCGACGAAGATCGAAGTGCGGTGGTTGATTTTGATGCAAATGATTGTCTTCCTGCCATTCTCCATGATCCGAGATATTAGCAAGCTCGGAGGTACAGCATTGGTGGCGGATGCTTTCATCCTGCTCGGTTTGATCTATCTATATTACTACGACTTTTTCCAGATCTCGACCCAGGGTGTCGCCGATATTGTCCACTTCAATAAGCAGGATTGGACTTTGTTTATTGGAACTGCTATCTTTACCTTTGAGTATGATCGAATTGTTGAGATTGAACCGCTATGAAACCTGAAGCTAACGATATATGACAGGGGTATCGGCTTGATTATTCCAATCCAAGAGTCGATGAAGAAACCACATAAGTTTCCAAAGGTGCTTGGTGGTGTCATGATTCTCATCACTGCCGTCTTTGTCAGTGCTGGTGCTTTGGGCTACGCTGCTTGGGGTAGCAAGACAAAGACAGTTGTCCTCTTGAACCTGCCGCAGGATAACAAGTTTGTCAACGGGTGCGTTATCTATCATATCTCTATCCATTAAGTTCCCTAGAAGCTAACGGATACTGTTCTTTTAGTGTCCAATTCCTCTACTCCCTCGCTATTCTTCTCTCCACCCCCCTACAGCTCTTCCCAGCTATCAGAATCATGGAGAATGGATTGTTTTCGAAGTCCGGAAAGTATAGTAACAAGGTCAAGTGGGAAAAGAATACCTTCCGCTTCTTTACTGTCATTGGCACTGCTTTAATCGCTTGGGGAGGTGCCGACGATCTTGACAAGTTTGTTGCTTTGATTGGAAGCTTTGCTTGCATCCCTCTGGTCTACATGTATCCGGTAAGAATGAAATATACCTACCCACAATTGTCCTGAAGAACAATGCTAACCCATTAATAGCCAATGCTACACTTCAGGGGAGTTGCAAAGACCACGATCTCAAAGGTCGGAGATGTTATCCTTGGCATTTTCGGATTCGCCGTTATGATCTATACCACCCAACAGACCGTTAGGAGTTGGGCTGAGGGGACGAGTGTACCTCCTACCAAGGGTTTCTGCGACCGCGACTAAAATTGCACTACGGATGGAATTTCTTAAACTAAGGTTAGGTCGGGTAAGGCAAGAGGTAGGTATATTTCTCTAGACTTTTAGAACAAGTCATGCGAATGGTACTACCAGTGGATTCGTCGTTTTGTTTTTATCGTTTCAGCGTTAGAGCATTTGGGTTTTCCCTTTGGTGTTGCTGTTCTTATCATCGTCTGCAAATGCAGGCTATAAATTGGGTTATATTCTTTTGGTTACCAGTTGGACTTTTGCTATTCCTTCTTGAGCAGTTTTTTTTAGCATATGGAGAAGACCAAAAGTGGGAAAAGATGTAAGAATAAACAAGAGGGCGAACCTCAAACAGATAGAAGTAGAGTTAGAGAGTGGAGGTCGATACCGAGGAGACTGGGAAGGTCAAACGGAATATACGTTAGCGGAAACGATCATCTTGCATACATCCTTATACATACCAGATAATTATATGTTAAATCCTTTCACGCATATACACTTAACATATACCACAAGGAAAGCATACATCCAACTATCTAACCTCACACTTGATACGGACGATCAAACCGCAGGCTCAATCTTTACACCTACTGCCTCAACATCCAACTTCGTTGTATACCCCAACACAAAATCATTCAACATTACTTTCTAGTGTTAAGGAGTAGACATAAGTTTTGAATATTCTGGAGCATCTGTGGCTGCTAGCTATAGTACATTTAGAGGGAAGACGCAACTACCTAGCCGTCGCGCGGGTTCGCCTCTCGACGTCTCGCCATGCCTCGTTCGTAGTATACCAGCTGCCCAAGCCTGAACCGCGGGGTAGAAAGTATAAACGAAGAATAAGGTGATGCTCCATTCTATTTTATTCCCCTTTTTCTATCCCGCCTTGCAATAGCGTTGCAACTCAAATTCCATCATTTAGATGCTTAATTGGTGGTGGATGAGGACATTACGGGCGCACCTGCTCGGATCTAAACCGAGCACCGACCGGGGCACATAAAGCGGGACTAGCCTAGAAGCATAGCTTAGGTCACTTTTTTTTTTTAAAAAAAAAAAGGATTAGAAAGATAAAGAAACTGCCCACAGAACTGCTTGCGAATATCAATGAAGCTAAGTACACAAAAACCTGTTTACCAAATGTCCCCAATATA
Source organism: Dactylella cylindrospora (assembly GCA_012184295.1). Lineage (NCBI taxonomy): Eukaryota > Fungi > Ascomycota > Orbiliomycetes > Orbiliales > Orbiliaceae > Dactylella > Dactylella cylindrospora. The sequence continues at coordinate 48,971 of LDUD01000102.1, forward strand.
TTCGATACCTCTTGCCAGATCCTGGGCCAGATTTCCGTAGTTTTGTATCGTCTTTGAAATTCTCACTCGAGCATCTCTATATTCTGTCCAGAATTCTGACTGGACTGAATGAGTAAACGACCGTTCCACTGCTCGGAGGCTACTAAATCGGTCACCCTCCTTTGCACGGGTCCAATCGGTCATAGGTACGCCTATAGCTCTAAACCCTGTTGCGAGTGTTTTAATATCGCTCAGAGAGAACACTATCTCTCCGCTAGCACTCGGCCTTGTTGCTAGGGACAGATAGAAGAAAATAGCCACCGGATCGGACAAGTCCACAGCGACACCTGTGGTAGCTCCCGAAATGTAGTCAACAGCTCCCTGAAGCGCCTCCCAGATATTTACAGATTTTTTCGGACCATCTCTGGTGCTGTAAAAGTCGGGTTCAATGTCAACCGTAGCTGTTAGGACACTTTCATAATCCATGGATTCGAGGTACCACGGTACACCATCCAAGACGTCTTCGGCGAATCCTCGCTCGTCCAGCTTGTAATACGTTATTATGCGTTCGACTTCGGTCTCCGGGAGACTTGGATCTAGTAGCTTTTCCATATCGAGGCGAAGTTGTTCGACGAGCGCTAGGAACGATGTGACGCTGCCCATAAGGGTTGGGTGTACTGAGGTGGTCGCGGCGGTTGAATCGGGAGGGGTGGAGGTAACACCGAGAGGAGCGGTTGTTTGGACATTTGTTATGAGGGTGTCGAAATTCTTCGATAGGCTGGTGAAGATGGAGCCCATTTTCCCTGTGAAGGCTGTAATTGCGTCGAGAGAAGTAGTAACGGCGCACGCGGTATAGGGGCTGCATTAAAGCAGGGGGGGTTGAGCCTTATGTTAGAAATTGTGTGTTGTTGTTTTTGTTGCACAGCAAGGAGCGTGCGGTTACACAAAGACCCAAGTGCAAGTTGAGTAGAACCTACCAGAGGAAGATTGAAAAACATAGGACGATAGCCGTCTTGTCATGGCGGAATTCTAGCTTCATCGTGGAAATTTCAGGAACGTATGGCTAATTGATAAAAGCTACTAGTTCAGTAGGCATAGACTTTCTGTTGTCGATTGATACGCATTCTAATATTGACCCGCCCTTTTTTTTTTTTTTTGCAATTTGGAAGGGTGGTTTAATACCTCGATGTAATTATAAAAGACGTCCGCATAGCACAAGGTGCCTTTACTCTTAGCTTCACGTAAATTGAGATTATAGCTAACGGGCGTGGAATGCACAAGTTCAGTTCAGCCTGCGAGGGCATGAGGGGGATTTTGAGACATTTTCATGCAGAGGTTTCTACAACCCTTCAACTGGATCCATATATATGCTTAAAAAATCTCAATTAGACGCCCAAAGTCTACAATATGGAACTAGTCAAGAAATTTGGTCGTTATATTCCTATTCGTGATGCTTCTAGAGACGGCAGTCGCGGGAAAATGTTCTGTGCTATGGTTTTGTCGATGTTCAACTGTAACGCAGAGTGTCTTACAGTTATATGATATCAGTACTGGGCTGGCTGACCGACTAGATCATGCTTGAAAATTTTATGGGACTGGAAAAGTTTATAATTTTAATAGTAGTTCACACATTAAACTCGCAATATGGTCTGCGAAGTCTGAACCCGTTGGAAAACGTTGCTCAATTGATCAGGGCTCATTCCATGGCTGCAAGGCCTCTATCCCTTCTACTATATACTCAATTGTATTCAGATACTTATAAAGAAACTTATGGATAGCTGCCCAAGTAGAAGCAAAGCTATTCCAGACCTGTGGCCTTGTTGGACTGTCCTTTGTGAACCGTTTCGCAGCTTCATTGAATATAGCGTCGCCGTTGTCCTCAGTCCGCTCCAGCACCCGCTGGATCACAGCCAGGGCATCCGCGATCTTTTCCGGTCCGTCCGTATCGATCACAATGGTACCTTCTACGGGATCAGCCACTTCTGCAGAAAAAAGCCAACTAGCAGTAATTCTAAGATCGGTAGGAGTTGGAGTTCGTGGCCCCTCGCCGCCGTTTAAGACCTTGAGAAATGCATTTCCTAGACCCTCGGCGGTGGATGGGTCTTCGAGATCGGCCTCAGTATTAACCTTTGAGAGATCAAGGTTGATAAAATTTTGAACAAAGTAAGCTTCCAGCGTTGTGGCCAGCTTGTCGAGAGTGACCCAGAGGTTTATTTCCTCGGCAGGTTTCGTAACGCCGTCCCAGACTCCGGGATTTACTTGAATAGAAAGGGTGGGCAGTTCGGAGGCCCAGAGCTGTGCCTCTGATAAAAGCTCCTCGTCCGACTTTGAAGCTCCTGATAGGACATGACCACCCTGACTACCGAGTTGACCGTATTGCTTCCCTCCTGCATCTTCAAGCTCTTGTTCACCTGCCTGAATTCCCTCAAGAAGGTGAATATGCAAATTCTTTAGCTCTCCATCCTCTCTCAATACACCATTGTGTACCATTCCATCGAATCCAATCGTATAGTCGAAGTTGATGTTGTTCAAAAAACTGAATATATCGGAGTCTAGATCCGCCAAACTACGAAGGTTTCTATCTATCCATGTTTGGAGAGCGTCCGGTGTCGTTGTCACGATTTCCCCGCATGCGGTCCTAAATGTTCAAGTCGATAATGTAAATTAGTAACTGAGATTGATAGATAGTCCAGGAAAAGGGGACGAATATATATTAGCGTTGTAACAGTGCATTAGTGGAGAGTGATACCTAAGAAGCCCGAGGCTAAGAACAAAAAAGCTACTGTTCTTCATCGCTGTGAACGCCATGACCAGGAGCACAACACAACATTAGCCTTCATGATCTATTCTTTAGGCCTCTCTCGTTTAAATTTCCCTGGATCTTGTACTTATACCTGGGGTAGCTATTACTTTATTGGCTTTCAAGTAATGGGTGACTGGTAGACAGAGTTCCAACGCTCTCGGGACTATGCGAACAGATAATGGCTCAACTTAAACTGTATAGTTCGTAATTATAAGTTGCTCATAGGTGGCGCCGGTGACTACAGTTCGGATGGCTAATCAGAACCTGCGGGTTTGGCCCCGAACCTGCTTAAATATCAATATCCATTGTCTATTACTACTATGGTGAGGGGAAGAGACCTGAGATCCGAGATCTACCTTGCTATAGTGTTTTACTCTACATGCAACGAACTTAAGTTCTGTAATGCATCCTCGAGAATGTACAATATCTCCAAGTACGCTTCTATGTAGTTATAAACCTCTTCGAAAGTTGCGCTCCACGACGTATAAAGTGCACGCCTAGCTTCCCCGCCCTTCCCCTCACGTAGGAACCGATCCTCAGCTAATCTCCGAGCATTTTTACCACTAACGGAGATCGTTCTAAATTCACTCTGTAATTGTTGAACAGCGCTAGTTATTCTCCCTGGAGCACTCCCTTCTCCTTGAAATTTATCTATACCTTTCAGGCTTACTCTAAGACCAAAGACCCATCCAACTATCTTTCGAGAATTCTTGTCGCCAAGTTTTAGCGTCTTCGCTTTTGCAACCAGGGCTTGGATGGCAGCGAATATATTAAACTCGACCCAGCTGGTAGATATACCGCTCCATACTCTCGGACTTTCATATATGTAAGCCTTTGGAATTTTCTCCGCCCATTTCATCACCCGCTCGAGCATGTCCATGTCGGGAGCCATGTAGTTCCTGCTCGTGATAATCTCAAGTTCTTGGGGATTTTCTTCCGGGAATTCCTCCAGATCATCTTCGATTAGGGAGGTTATTGATTGAGCAACACCTGCGATAAGACTCTGGAGACTCGTATCCAGAGTAGGCCCAACATTGTGAGTGTTTAGGAAAGGGAATCCAGGCGGGTACTTCTCGTCGAAAAAGTTTACCAGGGTCTCGAGGCTTTCTCCTATAGTGGCAAGCGAGGCGGCGTTCTTCTTAGTGTAACGTTCAAGGTTGTCAAAGGTGGTTATAAAGGGTTCTGCATTTGCTATCCTAAATATGGTATTCCAGGTATGTCAGGAAACATTCTAGAAATTTTCTGAACTAGTAGGCACTTGATTCCATTTGTTGATGTATCACTTACGATATAGTTCCGCTAAGGACAGGAAGAATATATACCACCCGGGCCCCGCCCTTGAGTTGCATTATGAATTGGAAGTAAAATATCTCTTGTATCTAGTAATCCATAACCGCCTAAACAAGAGATTCGATAGCACGACTAAGTTCCTGGAGATATCAGCATCCTGTAGTAATCGCCGCGTTACCTGCTGTGTTAGTTGAAAATATCGATGCCCACCTTCTAGGATGCGCATGGCTAGCGAGCACTTTCCCGGTAATTTCTCGAGTATTAGAGCAATTTGAGGCCACGAACCTGATGTTTTCGTCCATTGACCTCAGGGTAGAGCATAAAAATTAAACTCGAAAGATGAAATACAGAATGAAGAAGTCGAGCGATTCCTTCATTTTTATCGTGTCAATGTGGGATCGATCCCTCCTGCGGCAACCTAGCGTCGCAACACATCCTTAAAGCGTGGTATGCGTTGCGTGTTAGATTTTGCAATAGTCACGTGACAATGTTTCGCCAAATTTTGGGTAGCGAACCAGAAAGCTTCATTCGAAACTCTGCTCTGTCAATTTATGTCACCATCAACTCGAACAACCTCGACTCCTACCGTCAGCTAGTACGAGCATTGTCCTCAATGGCAGCGGCTCAAGCAAGCTCGGCTTACGTTGCCCTCGCCAAAACCCTCCCACCGCGGCTTCTCAGATTCTTCAAGCGATGGCCTCCGGGAACGGCTAACACCCCAAAACTTAACCCATTCACTTCGACAGTCAATCCGGCGACTGGAAAATGGCAGGACCCGATATTTTCCCTGAGGCGGCAGGCGGATATTTGCAAGCTGGCTAGAAAATACGGTGTTGAAACTCTATTACCTCCGACAATCAAGAGCTTGATGGCTAGAGAGAAGAGGGCATTGGAGGTGAAGAAGGTTACCGCGAGAAAGGTGAAAGGTCACATGTGGGAGAGGAAATTGATGGCAAAGTACGTTGCCCATAGAGTCCGTTAACTGGTGATAGGAACTAATATTGGTGAAATAGGGTCGAGAAGAGGAAGCAGGCAATGCTCAAGATGCCGCAGATGATCAAGGAATGGAAGCTGGTAAGTAGCGGCTTCACCCTGAATGCAACTCCATTAAAACTAGGATCTAACTTGATATTAGAAAGGTCATGGTCGTGGGTGGAAAGACTGGCCGAAATAGGAACCCTAGAGTTCTTATATTTTGGGTCAATAGTTTTGTAAGACGCTTGTACGATACATGGACGAAATTTGTATATATCCGAATGGGAATTCTAGGATCTCATCCCGCCATTGTGCCACAGCGCTTTGAGTTACCTGCACTTGAGCTATTTTGGAGCGTATTTCAATACCCCGGCTAGATATAGCTCAGAAACTATCTCTTCACTGCTATCTAGTATCGCGACACAACGAAGATGGTGGCACCGATTTGGAGCTAAAGCAACCTAATGCTCTTAACGACTAGTCGACATGCTGCTAGAGGATGGTGGTTTCCTCGAATTAGCTCTAGAATGGGGAAATTGTTCAAAACTTGGTGTATCTTAGTTAGCCTAGGCCTCCTGCTAACCACTAAAGCGTACGTCCTGGATGTCTCACCCGCGCAGAGATCTCGTAGCTAGAGAGGTATGGAGTCACCTACTAAACAGGCTTTAGGAATTGCGAGAAACAGTCGAAAGACCTCGAATTCTTCCAGGCTTGGCTCAATCGACCTAGAATCAACACGCACCTTAAGAGACTCGGTGATAGTTTGCGAGGGCTTATTAGACATGTCGCAACCGACCATCCTCTCCTAGCCCAGGAAGACCGGTTATATACTCGCACAGGGCAAAAGCGTCCCACCCTATTATCACTACATGTTGGGATTATCGATGGCCTAAAAGCACTAGAAGACAAGGAGAAAGGACGAGACGAATCCGAAATAAGCGAGTCCGAAGCCGAGGAGTTTTCTATTCCAGCGGAACAATCACGCTCATACAGCATGCAACCAGCAGATGACTCTATCCGATTCAACCCTGAACCTACGAAACTTCGCGAATTCGAAATTGAGGCACAGGCGATCATAGATACAGAAATTAAGCTAAAGGAAGATATATGGGAGGGCAGAGCTGGAGAAGTCCAGAGCATATCAGCGTTTCACGCAATTCTAAATGCTGCGAGTACGCTCGCTAGCAAAGTGCCACTTGAAGACCCTATGGAGGTTGCACTCTGGCTCTTCAATGGGAAAGTATTCCATAACCCCCAGGGTGGGAAAGTGGTGGAATACGACAACGAAGCTAGGGACGATATCAACAACGCATTCAAGTCTCTGACCGAGGCGTTTCGATGTATGGACCCTAGGTTTAACAGTTGGCTAAGATCCATAGAAAAGGTTCTCGGACATCAAGAGGATATCGGGATTGTTAGGCGGCCCGTTCTCGACTTTCTTATATTTACCTGGGCTTACACTACTACATGCTCAAAGATATTCGCACTTATTGATGATGGGATCAAACCCATAGGGGAGGAAAATGATTGGCTGAATATATAATCAAAATTAACGAAGGCGTCATATACGGCACTATTAGACATAGATATCTACAATGAAGGGATGCCAAAGGCTTTCTATAAGATGCTTTTAAAGTTTCGTGTCAATACGAGTTGCTTTGAGTTAGTACCAACGGCATAAAAGCTGAGCGCCCAATATAAGCCTCAAATTACCTTCATGGTCCATGTGAAGTACGAGAATAGAGTAACAAACCATAATTGCCATATGTTAGCTATCAAGAGCTCCCTTTATAGACAGTGATCCAAAATACCTGGCTTTGTGTCGGCAACAGGCATTGCAGGTATTATCTTTAAATCATGAGGGCTCGCGATTTCGGCATTTATATCTTGGCGGGGGTGAGCACGCTTCATAACAACTATGTGTAAGTTAGAGGCTCAAATGATGCGGAAACTTCTCCAGACGCTAATAAGTTGATCCTAGAGCTGCGGTAGCCGGTTCAATGGAGGTGGATGTTTTTGAAGCGTGGACACAGCAACAAGGCATCGTAGAAGGCCTCCAAAGGATACAAAATCTGCTAGCCACTCTGGTGGATAACGTGGACAATCAGCGCCCGCTCACTTACAACGTAGGGGTGGACGCAAACCCAAGATCTATCAAAGTTCCCTACCAAGCCACCATAAGAATTTTCACGTGGCTCCACAATAAGGCTACGGCCTCGCCGACTCCAGCGAGGCGGCCTACATCAGAAGATGACTTTTTCGGCTCCCGCGAAGCTGAAGACGAGCCTTTACAAGATGCGCTTAAAAGGGATATCCGGTTCGCTAACAACTTGAAGAGTTCGTGGAGAGATGCCGTCGATGCGCTTAATAATGCGTTTAGCTACGACATCAGCCTAAGGGGCGATATATGGGAACTCAGGTCACGGTCAGATCCACATATCCTCAGTTCAGTTCGGGTAATAGATGCAGCTACGAGCCTTTCTTTCTACGTCGTTCTTAATCAAGTTGATGTTACCCCTCTGGCTGTAGCAAAGTGGCTATTGGATACAAGGATTGGAAACTTAAATGGGGTTGAAGTTGTTCAGTATGAAACTACCTCGAGACAGAACTTGGGCGCCGCATTTCTGTCGATTTCAGCAGGGTTCAGAGACATGGCAGAGCTAGTACGAGCTTTGGAAAGGAAATCGCTACAATTGCTGAGAGGGGATGACAACTTTGAGGCTAGATTTCACCTCGAGGAAACTCTCGGCTTGATTATAAAGATATTCAAGGAGTACCAGCAGATTTTCTCCTAGACCTAGCGGCAACTTTACAGCGGAGTATTAATATTATATTACCACATTTCTCATACTATACGCGGATTACACAAGGAAGCCACCTCATTCTAGTGATGCTAGCTACTTTCCAGATACAAACATTATTCGTCTCTAGGTTCTCGGATTACTGAACAATTAAACTAGTTTATTCTAATCTTCTAGGAGATATAGTGGAAGATCGATAGAGGTTGATTTTTTCTACTAAGATTGGCTTCCCATCTAATTCTCTACATTGATTTTTATCGCGATCGGAGTGAAGCAGAAAGAAGAAATACAGATACCTATATCATATAAGCCAACAATAAAAATGATAAACTAACAAAACCGAGCAAATCCTGCGGTAACAAAAAGTTGTGAATGGATTTGGAACATAACGGAAAAGAACAAGTTAGGCATCGATTATAGCGAGAACTCGTTCAGAATTAGCACGGATGCGACCAATCTTCTCATTGACCCGACCAATTTCTTTCGTATCTGAATGGCCATCTCCAATCCTCCTGCTTCCCTCAGTTAGTCTTGACATGATCGCGTCTAGCGCTTCGGCCATTTCCTCCCGAGTATCAGCGAATCCAAGCTGTAATATGTGTGCGTTCAGTTCGCTGATTCTGTAGGTTGCATCAGCGATGGAATTTTTGGCGTCTGTCAACTGCCGCACATGTGTCTGTGCCTCATCTTGGAGAGACAAAGCACTGGACTTTAGAGTTGTAACTTTTGAGTCTAATGCAGTGAATCGATCTTGGTCTTCTTTGAGTTGCGGCAGAATAGTTGACCTGAGGCGAGATATTTTATTTTCTAGGTTATTGATTGTCCTCATAGTATTGGACCTATCTCGCTCAAGGGCCTTAACTCGATCACCGTAATTCCTAGATATCGATGTCAGGCAAACGAGCGAATAAAAGTAGTAATTGCAAGTAATATAAGGCGAGGGAACCCACGAAGCGTCAATGCCATTTCCAATTGCCATCCCGGACCCTGCTATCGCCATTGGGATGCCCACGAAAGGTACGAAGGGGGTTAAGATAGCCCCGAATATACTAATTGCTGCACCTCCTCCTGCACGCTTAACAGACACTTTAGTCTTAATATTTTGCAAACCATCAATTAGAAGACGGGATTGAGATGGGTAATCTTACGCCTGATGCCTGCGACCGACGACGTCTCATGTTTTCTGCCTGTTGTTTGGTCTCACGAGCTTGGGATTCTAGTTCAGATACTCGAGAAGTAGCGTTCCTCTGTTCTTGCTCGGATTCTCGTATCGAACGTTCCGTCTGTCTTATTTCGGATTCAACATCGCTCTTAGCAGACGACACCTTTCCCGTCAGAACTCCTATCCTCACAGTTGCCATCTCGGTGGCACGCTCCTCCTCCTTCATAACCTTTCTCATGTTGTCATTCAAGCGCGATTCCGTATCCACAAACACGGTCTCGACATATGAACTTGATTTTTCGATTTTATCTGATTGGCGCTCAACTCGATTCTCGATTGTGTTTCTTTCGCTAACCTTTTCGAGGAGGTATTTGACGAATTTAGGATTGCTGTTATACCGTATGAGGTTCTTGTCGGCCTTGTAAACAAAGGTAACTAGCTTGAGAAGCTCGCGCACCGAGTGCGTTAACGCTAACCTTGAGTCGGAACGTACACTCTGCAGGAAGAGCGTTTGTTCTAATTCTAGGTTTCTAAGTTCTTTTCTAGCTACTTCAAGCTCACTCTGCAGGCCGCTAATTCGGTATTCTAGATGTGATGCCATGGTGGATTATGTTGAATGGGGCTGTATAATTTTCAAATTTTTGCGTTTAGGATCTTTAAAATCTGGGTGGCTTGAGGACCGAAATATCAATTCCCTGGGTGTCTAATTTGTAGGGGGTCTACGAGTATATAGCAAGCCTGAAGTTTAGAAATCAAATATCATGCGGCTCGAGGTAAACTGGCCATAGCTCACAGGGATACTGGTACGGATCCGCAAATACTCGAGTGTACAATATAATACTAGCATTACAGTCAGGCAACGTTTCCGAGGCGCAGATAATCCAAAATTACTTGGGATAACCTCGTTCCTCAAAGCCTGCTCGAAAATACAGAGCCTTCTCAGGGCTGATGAGGAAGTACGTACTCGATCACGCCTTGCCACGCATACACATCCGCATCTCGCCCAACACCGACAACACACCATCACCGTCGCACTGCGCATTGTTCTCTTCAAAATATTTGAGCCCATATGTATCTGCAAGCCACGCCCAACCAGCAGAACAGGATACTACCAATTAAACAGTCTACAGGGTTCCGTATCTGCGACGGTACACTTAGACACGCATGCGTTTGTTTCATGCAGTAGCTATCGCATCGCATCGAGAGCTAGAGATAGACACCGCTGAACCGCGGCTCGGGTGGTGACACCAAATTTAAGTGTCTTGTACTTGCCTTATGTAAAGAAAGTCCGCCCCTTCCCGAAGGCTGAAAATCTAAGGATTTGGAAAGGTGATTTCGTTACGACTTCTAGGATCGCGACATTTATTAGCTCCTTGTTATTGGCAGTTGTTTTTAAGCCTCTCGCGGCATCCTGGTGGCAAAATGCGGGGCGATCGTGCAGCTGGATTAAAACACCGGGCGGTTTGTCAGAGCCTTCCCAGTCTAAAGTTGGGCCAGCCGTGCTTTCGATACCATTGAATTCAATCACGGCGAACCGGGTGTATTTAATCGAGTGAGGATTGTCACCTCGTTTTTATAATCTTGGCTATATCTTAATAATTGTTCTCTAGATACATATAGAATTAATTGCCGCAAAACAAAATTTTATTGATTACCTTAAACTTTCCTTCGATCTTGCATTGTTAATATCACTTCTTTCTCATTTTTCTCCGACTTATTTAGGTCTCAGAGCTATTTTTTGCAATTCCCAAAGATGGCAGATCGCGAGGCTTTAGAAGCTGCTTTAACCCTCGACTGGGGGAGACAGCTGAATGATGCTCCTGAGCTCATTCATATTCTTGGAATTTGTACAGCGTTGAGTTCAAAAACCGAAATAATGACCCTGCAGCTTGAAGATAGACGACTCGCGTAAGGAGTAACATGGAGAATATACATATAAGATTAGAGGAACTAGCTAAGAAGCCGATATTTTAGAAACCAAGGCCTTGTCTCCAATCTTCTGCACTTATCTAATCACGGCCAATCGGCTTTCCAAGAGGCCCACTCCGATACCTACAAAATCTCCGTCCGAGCATACGATATTGGCCGGAACGGAGGTCACGTTAGTGACTCCTAAACCTTACCCTTCTCTAAGCAAATATCACATTTTGAGATTCTTACGATGCGGAGATTCGTGAGCTAACAATTGTCTAGATTGACAAAATTGTAGGAAGCTTTGGCAATCCAAGTGCGAAACGGCGCGTCGAAAGATCTCTCCGCGCCCTTGATCAGCAGGTCAAATCCTCAGAGCAGGAGGGGAAGAAAACGAAGGACGCTTTTGATCAGTGGAAGGATAAGACCAACATACTTCAAGAGGCTGTCAATTCCAAGCTAAGTAAGTACTCTGAGGTTAAAATCGTAATACGATCAGCTACATCGCTCCGAAGTAAACATAGCTGGCTAACTAAACCTGTATTCAAGGCCAAAATCAAAGGGATCTAATAAATGCACAAGCTAGCGAGAGACAGATTAATTCTAGTCTCAACATCATCCAGCAAGATACTCAAGTCGCGCAAGAGAGGGCAGCATATGCTCAAAAGGTAGCTGCGGAGACACGATCTAGGGCTGAAAGAACCTTTGACCGCCTTACATCGAAAGATCATGGCAAGTCACTATGCACACATACCTTAGCCTTAAACACCTGTTTGAGATGACAGCATAATAACATAAATTTACAGTAAATGGAAAAGTTGCCATCACGATGCTCACCGGGTGGGTCGGCCTAGCCATTTCCAGCGGCGTAGATACATTCCATTCGTATAAAGCCGAAAGTAGTGTAAGGATGGCGGAGATGGAATATCAAAGGCACTCAAACGCATTGAACAACTGCAGGAGGCATTTGGCTGAAGTTCAGAACACTTTGAATGCGGCAAATACGGAGCGAGAGAAATGGGTACACAAGCTAGCTATAGTAAATCCTTCACGAAAAGTTTATATTACTAACGTTTCTCCTACTGAATAGGAGAAAATCTGCGAAACCGTCGCCGTAGTTCTCAATCAACTCACGAGCTTGCAGAAGCACATTAAAGCAATGGTTGATTACTTTACTCGTCTCTCTGACAATATCAAACTGCTTTCCGAGCAATACAACAACTACTTTCGCTCAATTACAGAAGATGAACTGAAGGGAGAAGCCAGCCAGGAGGACCTTGATGACCTGAAGGAGTCCTCTCGTGAGGTCAAAGTGTTCGCTCTTGTTGTATACTCCATGGCTGGAGTATACAGCAGAGTTTCACAAGATTACCTCTTCCAAGGATTCCAGTTGATATCCTCTCTCAGCAATCAGAGCTCGAGAGATATTCCGTCTTCGGAATTGATTCAGAGAAGTGCGGGCCAAATGGCAATGTACCACAGTAACGCAAAGGCAGGCATTGCTAGATCCGTTCACGAGGTAAGGAAATATCTTCTTATATTTCTATCCTATCATATCGACTTCAATACGAAATTAACAAAAATATCTTTGGTGGACCCGTAGGCCAAAATCAAAATCTTTGACGAAGCCAAAAAGTTCTATCCAGATATCACGGATGACGACAAGTTGAATCCTCGCAATCAACCACCACCTTACTCTTCCACTTCTCCTGAAACTCTATTCGCAGCAAGTTAATGTAATTTAGTAAACGGCTTGGAGATTTGTATCTATGATAGAGTTAGGGAGTATTTCAGACTCATCGGTTAATTTTAAATTCTAATATTCTCTTTTGCTTTGAGAGCAGCCAACCAGGCATGGTGACGTAGGTTTGAACGTGCAGGCTAGCCTCTTAGGTGAGCTGTCCCTATTTTCATCGAGATCTCGTGAGATTCTATATTTTGTCCTTTCTGTCGTAAACCTAGCTAGATGAGCACCGATTCGCTTGAGCCGAGGAGTGACCTATGAGCCTTTGTCGTTAGTTCTCTTCGGGAGTTTGGCTGAACTGAGTTCATTCGCTCATCCGCTGCGCATCGTTGATTGAAACGGAAACTTGACCTCCAATCGTATGACGGTATAGCGAGCTTATAGTTTCGTTATCAGGGCATGATTAGCTTCTCCATAGAGGCGTTGTTCTAGCTTTTTCGGTGGGAATAGTTATCGGCGAGAATGTCTAGAGCTCATGTATATGTTTAGGGCTAGACCGTTTCATGAAACAAGTTGTAACCAGGATGAAAATGAAATATGCGACAAAACTTTCATCTTCATAAAAACTGTATAACGCCGTAATATTATATACAAGCGGATGAGAGAAATGGAGTCATCGGAACTGCCGGAGTTGTTCTTCCCTGAGCCTCACGGGTCATCCGGTGAAATTTCGGGGCGTTTGGCCCAATATAACGCCCGATGGCGTCATATTTGGGGTCCCCCTCTGGCACCGGAGACGCTAGTTCCCAGGTTGTTGGATCGTAGCGTTCGCGGAACGCTGGGGCGTCCTCGGGATATGGAATTGCTGGGTGAAACCATGGGTGAGGTCTTTCAACCGTTTCCCCTATATGCTCGACGATAGCGCTTTTCACAGGGTCGTCGCAACCCCCCGGCGTCGTGCACGCCAGGGGGTATTTCTCAAACAGGGCTTTCAAGGTGGCAGGAATTTCACCGCTTGCAACATCCTGTAGCTCCTCGGGACTGATCGAATAAGACGGCTTCTCTGAAGCCGAACCGCCCGTAACTGTGGTATCCTCGGCGATAGAAGTTGAGGCGAGGAAATCGTCCATGGAGATGGTATTCCACCCTCCAAAAACGAACTTCTTCGGCGGCCTATTGCGGATTGGGGTTTTGAAGGCTGCCTCCCAGTTTTTATCCAGGGTCTCCTCACTGAAAGGTTGGTGGAGATGCTGCCGTAAGGTTGCCATCAGATTTGGGGCTATAGAGTCGATGAGGGGAGTGGGTGGGGAGAGGGGTCTGGATAAAAGATATCGGCGAATTACGTCGCCGCGGGTCGGACGACGAAGTAACCCTGGGCTTTCCTTTCCATCTGCTTCATCCAGCTCTAAGTTTCTTAGGAAACTCGCCTCCGACTCCTCGGAATCCGAATGATAGAAATCATCCGTGACTTCAAAGTCGGCCTCGGAAAGCTCATACCGATCCCAACCCTGCAAGCGCCTTTCCCATCTATTCTTTCTTGCCTCTAGGGCGGCTAGACTAGCAAACTCCTTCATCTCCTGGTTGCGTTTGCGCACTTCATCTAATGCAGGGACTATTGGGACTGGTGTGGCATAGTTTTTGATAGTTGCTTAAATTGCTCATCGGATTTTATTCATGGGCGAGTAACATTATTGGTTATAGGATTCTGGCTGTATTGAAATAGTTTTATCGCTTGTTGTCAATGAAACGTCATATAGTTGTCAGAGAAGTATATTGGAAGGATAGAGATAGAAAACTGTAGTTGCCGTCAGATAGGATCTAGCTATTCTGTCTTTGCATATTTTTCGCCATGGTGGAATTGGAGATGATGATATTGGATAGTATGTTGAAGATGATGATGATGACGATGACGATGATGATGATGATGATGATGATGATGATGATGATGTTGAAGATGATGATGTCCTTAGTGAAATGGTTGTGAGTTTATATAGACTGCTGAAGGCAAAATAAGACTCGATGGGGGTTGTGAATTCAGATGATGTTGGTATAAGTTTGTCAATGGCAACAAGGCCAAATAATTCTTGCTTCCTGGGCATGTGATATGTAACTCTGTGGGACAAAGCTAAACGTATAAACGCAGCGCTGAATTTCTTCTCTTTTGGCAGTCTCCGTGGCAACATTTAATAATAATTGTTTGGGTTAACAACATGGGACCGTTCTATTCATAGCTGTGATCATAATATAATGTGCATGTGCATATGTGAGGGGCATGAATTCATCAGTATACGTGCTTAAGTAGATATACTGTCATGTCTATGCACACCTCACCAGCCAGCGCTGCGGCTTCCTGCTCCCAACATTCTTAACGCCTGCTTACCAAGCCTCAAAAGAGAGCACGAAGCCGGTGATATAAAAGCAAAATTATACGCTATAGTTTATCAATAATGTATGATGCAATGCATGGCCATCGGGCGTCCTAAAAGCTTAAAGGAGAAAGCAGGGATAGTCTCTGTGCAACCGTAAAAGATGCAACGTATCAACAACACCATGTACGTCGACCCCAGAAAGGAATCCTAGTTGAGGGTATTTTAATGACTGTAATGGATACCGGATTTCTAAGGTTAATGCGACTTGCAAATTATACAAATTCGTTTAGTAAAATGTCAAGTGAAGCTTATTGTTAGGGAGTTTCAGGTTGAGTTTTAACGTACTTCCTATGTGATTGTCTGAACCATTGATATCTATACCTGGGCTCTAAAGTACACAACATATATATGAATTGAATGAATATCTGAACTTATTCACTACTTGGTTAAAAGAAATGAAAGAATTTCCTTTGAATGGGTTCAGCCCTTATGGTTAAACAAAATACCGGTCTTGGTTTCAAGACAGCGTTCAAACATTAGGTTTATAAGCAAGCTATATAAACGGAGCACAGCACCCCCTTAGAAGTCTCCGTCTTCATTTCAATAAATTCAATTGACTCTGCGTGGATTCGGTTGCAACTTACTAAAATACCAGCCCTTTGCTGATTTCCACTCAAAGATCAAGATGCCAGAACAAGGAGATACATCGTCTAACTGGTCTAGGGATCGCGTCGAACTGCAAACAGGGAGGCGACGGTTTGGTCTACCAGAGACAGCCCAGTTACCGAGTCCAATTATCCCACAACCGTCTAGTCCAACAGGTCGATTGGCAAGCCTTCATTTAAAATCTCATAAAATACCTTCTACAGATTCTCCTGAAAGGCAATTACCCAAGCTAATACCAGGAAAACGACGGCCTGAAGAGTCGATCAGTGGTAGGCTTGCTCACAAACATATGAAAGTGCGAACTAGAAGGGATCCAGGATCAGAAGTACAGCCACCCGAAGAAGTTACGGGAAAGACTCTTGCACAGCCTAAAGCTAAAGCCCAAATTTCTGTCCCGGCGAAAAGCAAGAACAACATAACGATATCCGAGATCCTAAGACCCAATCAGATTAGCAAAGAGTTAAATGATATGTTTTGGGGTCCGGGTTGGGCTATCTTAAACTCCCCCGACGTAAGATGAAGCTGCCTGCCATTAGGTTTTCATTCCCTAAGCATAGAATCTCTGGATTGCTAACCAAATTTATTGAAGATTCATCTTGAAGCTTACATCTTAGGTATGATCCGAGCTGCCATGCTACGCAAGCGCGCCTGGTCGACAGAGCTGCGAGTTGAATTCAGCAACGTTTTAAATATGACTTCACATGGAACGATTACCACTCTAACTCAAGTCAGAGATGTAAGAAATCCTGTAAATATCGTTCCGGTGCTAATTTCTAACAAGTCCATAGAAGCTTAAAAAATTCCTGAAAGAGATTGCCACACTGCATCGCGAGTCTGTAGCGGGCTATATCAAGGAACTTGA
Source organism: Dactylella cylindrospora (assembly GCA_012184295.1). Classification (NCBI taxonomy): domain Eukaryota; kingdom Fungi; phylum Ascomycota; class Orbiliomycetes; order Orbiliales; family Orbiliaceae; genus Dactylella; species Dactylella cylindrospora. The sequence goes on from LDUD01000102.1 coordinate 65,473, forward strand.
ACGCCGCGACATAAAAAGCTACCAACGCCTAGTTAGCGTGGTCAAAGATGTAATACTTGATGTGAAGGATTTAGTGCCAAATCTGAGCATGGACCTGATCCCAAAGTCTAACATTCGAGATCAATTAGACCCAGATATGCTATACCTGTTTTGGGCCCCCATCCTCGATGTTGTCGAGACGGGAGCCATTTCGCAAAGAGCAAACGCGGACTCCCAGTGGATTGACTATCTTCGCAATATCTCTGTAGAAGCTCTCCACGGATTCACAATAGTTTACATTTTTGAGCGTCATATTCTTCCAACCGACAAAAGTCTCTCGAACGAGATCTTCCGAGAAGTGTGAGTTAGAACCTGCTCTTTCTCGCGACCTTAGTTCACCCCTCCGGTTTAATATATTTCTATGGCTAACGAGTAGCCATGGGACCATAGATTCGAAATTGCCGATGCTTCGGCGAATTCCCCGTTGCATTGGCCGGGGATGAATCCGGACGCGTTTAAAAGCATTCGCCGGGCCAACTTCTCTCAAGATCCGCCAGCACTAGATCCATCAGACCTGGTGGTTGAGGCGCCGTCAACGCACAAACGACGGCCTCCAGACGCCCAACAAAGATTCGAGTCCCTCGTTCAGAGGGCAAATGAGCTAGTCGCTGAGATCAACAGCGAGGTGCTACCTTATAGCGCGGAGACGCGAGTTAGCCGTACCAAAACCCGGATAGCACAGGATCTACTGGATGAAGTCCAAGAGGCAGTTTTAAGGCTAGGTAGGTTCTACGATAAAACACCGCTAACAGTTGACTTACTTGAAAACGACTGTCGAGCTCTCAAGGGAGCTGTCAGAGCATTTGAAATGAGAACAAGTGGGCAAATCATGGGGATGGATGACGCCGATGAATTCGAGTTGCATGTACAGAAATTTACGGTACTTAAAAGTCAAGTCGATAGGGAGGCAAAAGTATACAGAGAAATGAACGTCGACTACGATACGTCTGTAGAAGGCGAGGATGACTACCAGCCAATTTCGGAGGCCTAGGATGGTGAATGGGGAGATGGCGAATAAATCAATAGTATAATAAGGGCTGCTAGCAGAAACTCTATTCAGCTGCTTTAACCATAGAAGAATTATTTTATTGGGATCATTGAGATTATCCTGTATTATAGCCACAACGGTATAGCTTTGCTCGAAAAGCTATTTATCATAACTACAATAACACATTCGTAATAGATCATAACCTCAAAACTTCTCACCATCTTATCCACATGATATTTTGATTAATTAATCTTAGCGCTTCTTCGGGGCAGATTTGCTTGAACCCATGAAGGATAGAACGTTTCTAGCAACTTATAGACATGACTTTCGGTAGCACTATTACCTAATCTCAAGATACTCCTGAGCATCTATCAGTTTGTGGTTTACCGCGTGGGTGTAAAGGGCGGATTAATCTCCCAAAGGTATAAGTATCAACCGCATTATAATATTAACTTACCCATGAATTCACTACAAAATATATATCCTATCGTTATATTGCGGCTCGCAGTGAGAACACCTTATTGTACATGTCTAGGCCAGAGGCTGCGGATTGGCATATCCCACAGCCTAGAAATTAGTGGAGCACATGCCTGCATGGGTGAACACACCGACCAGTCCCATATTTGCTCGAATAATATCGTAGACACTACTACCGTATAGAAGAAACTAAACCCTCGGCTTTGTTTCACATCATCTTTAGAATCCAATTCAAGCGCCCTATGAGGCCTATAGATTAACTGCCATCCTACCACCGGACCTTCGAGCTTCTTCCATTTCAACATAACTTGTACCATACAACTTCCTGCTTTATCCTCAATCCTATCAGACTAAACAGACTACATTCTAACTATGGCAAAGCTACGCAGCGGGAGGATTGTTACAAGAGCTCGCCAAAGACGGCAAGGTAAGCATTTACTTTATTTGGTCGGAGTTAGCTTCGAACGCATTGTGTGAGAAAATCCTGTGGCAAAAAACTCAAAGTGTTCCGCCAATTCAAGCCGTAGATGTTTTTCTCCAAGAGGAAGATATCGATCCTCGGGATATCGCGATAGACGCGAACCGATCAAGTATTTCGAACGAGAGTGGGCAACACGGCAAAGAGGCGACGTATGAGAAGGCCGCAAATACGTTACCCTACCTTGGGAATTTTGTGCAAAAGTTATCAAATCGTCTGCAAGTAGGTTTACATAGGCTTGGCTCTATTATTCTTTCTACTAAAACTTTATACTCCTATAGGAGCAACACCACCATGCACGAAAGCTTTCTATACTGGGTCAGCTACACCAAGCTTTTGTAATCGACGAAGCGGTTGCCGCGAAAATTGCCGGCATGATCCTAGGTATCTCAAATCCGGACCCTGACTCACCTATGATAGAGACGGAGTTGCAGAAACTGGTAAAGGTTGGTTTTACATGAATTCGCCTTTCTCCGATTCAATCGAACGACTAAAAAAAACTCTACCATAGGTCTACGAAGACCTTACCAGATCTATTGCCAAAAAACATTTTGAGTTTCTCGATGAGGTAGCCAGATATGCTGTAAAGGAAGATATCGTTAGTTTTGTCGTGGCGAACTCGCAACGAGATGAACCTGAAGACGAAACATTGTGTAGCCTCAGAATCAGGATTCAGAACATGCGTGGATGTATTTTAAAGCCCAACCAAGTTTTCAAGATTCTTGCGAACGGGGACATTGCAATAATTCAGAACCTGTGGGAGGATTTGATTTCAATCCAGAGCACTCTTTTTATCGGAACCGCAACTTCATCAAATTTTGAATGGACTAACTATTTTCGTTGGAGATCTGCCGAAATATTATCTAGAATGCTGAACGTGGATATTCTCCTACGAGAATTTCAGGGAAATTCCGAGGCCCGTGGAATTCACACCACGAAGGGGAGAAAACTGCTGCCAGGTAGTGAACTCCATATTCAGTATCATGATTGGTAGGTTCCTGTCTCCGGATGGAAGACTGTATCCTATATTTGTCAGTATTGTGCTGACATAAGTTTAGCGTTTACGCTGCGGACAAGGTAGCAACTCCACTTTCTCGACCAAAAATCGTTTTAGCCACAAGTACCCCAGAGGAGGAACCTTTCGAATAATCGTTGTTATACTTCAAATGAAAAGAGGAAAAATCCTTACTCGAAATCACAAAGACTTTTTCCTAGGCCTTTGCATTTGCTTACCTTTCGAGGAACACCCGTTTAGCAAAATTCTTTACTAAGTTTATGGGTTTAATTTTGTAGTTGAGCTCTTAGCTATTGAAGATGTGCACTATCACCCTATAGGAAGTCGTAGTTGGGCCCTTGGTCCATAAAACTAGCTATATGAAAAGAACCTCAATGCTTCCTAAATCATTGGAATTTTCGAACGAAGCAACTCTTTCCACGGAGCGATATCATCGCTACTCATACATGACCTTTATATAGATGATATTTTGTATAAGTTGCTCTATCTGGCATGGCAACGGATATTACGATGAGACTACTCATGTCAATGTCGACAAGCACTTGCTTAGAATTGTGAATACTGATGCCAATGCTCTGCATCTAAAGACAAAATTTTGTCACTGTAGAAAATGAAGCGCGAAGTATTTTAAACTTAAATGATGACATAGGGTGACCCTTTTTATAAGAAACAAAAGCAAAGCTGGAAAATTCTTCTACGTTTTAACTGTAGCAATAAGAACTTTATCTTGTAAAAACTAGAACGTCGGATTTGCGAGACAATAAGAATTACACAATATACACAGACAGAGAAATCATCGGTCCTTAGCCATTGTTGATAGCTCCTGGCGTTCGAACGCGAATGGCTTCCATACGAGATAAGTCAGCCCCTTTTAATTCACAAGTATCCCGGAATGACGAGTTTCTTCGAGGGTCTGCTAACTGCTAGTTTCCAGGCTTGTCTCAAGTGATATACATATCTAGTCAATGCCTCCGCCTGTGAAATTGAAGTAACTCATGTGCAATGTAACGCTTCCCTCCCAACAGACATACGATGATAGTAGTGTTGGTAGCTATTTCTAGAAGTGCGGGTGCTCGGGCGTTAGGTTTGACTGCACAATTTAACCCCTTTCTTTATATTACTCCCTTATACTTTTTTGCAACTTTTAATGCATCATCGCTATTTTCATTTAGTAAAAACCAATTTGGTTATTGAGACTATTAGCTATTGAATATTTTATTAGTAGTTGCATGGCCATGCATGGTGCAACGAGCCTCGTTAACAGGCCCCGGGGGGGCGGTCACGTGACTAGTCCATTAGGGAAATGCGTCGTGTGACATGACACGACCTCGACGAAGCCTTATAAAATAATGAGAATGCAAGGGCCACTTGAGGCACGTCGCTAGATAATCTAAGTCTATACGAGTTTTTTTTTTTTGGAATACTACGCGTCTTGCCACCCTTTGGTAGCCCAAGAGAGGTCATCGTGTGACAACAGGTACTCTGGTTACAAGACTGGCCAGCCAGGGTAAGGCACACATCGATCCACCCAAAGCTAAGGTGTATCCGCATATCTGGTTGGGTCAACCATAACCATTATATTATACTGTTATATAGGTACCTAAGTACTTAGTTGCAGCGCTCAGATAGATATAGCTAAGCTATGTCTGGGCGATAGAATAAAGCTTGTAATGTGAAACAGCACGATTTTTGGCTTGGTTCTCGATAACGGTGGTACAATCATACAGCCATTTGGTTCGCATAAAAACTGACACCAAAATTTTAAGGTTATGTTGCACACATTTACAATGAAGATCTTTTACCTAATTTTCCAGTAAAGTGGGTACTCAGCTTTACTCTTTTTTGTCAAGTTGAAATTAATCGATGGAGATCTGTTAAATCCGAAGTCTGCCAAGGTGGGGCTGAGACTTCTTGTCAATTCTTGGAGGGAGCTTAGGAGAACTCTAAATGGCCCGCTAGGCTCCATGTAGATGCATCTGCAAATAAAGTTAAGCGACCCCATAACTCGTGTGATTGTTTAATTGGGCCCCCCAACCAATGTTCCAACCTTCCTGCATTGAACCTTCTCCAGCTCAGGCGACCAAACCACTTTCCACCCTTACATTATTTTTTTGTTGGCCAATTTTCTCCCGTCTAATGGCGGATCTGACCACACGGTCTGCGCGATTGAGGGGCGTCGCAGAAAGGATGTGGGTATTTAATGTGATCGCTTTGCCAATATGGCCAATGCAATCGTAGTTTCTCTCTTCTTTCACGATCAGTCACGTTCAGATCGTGTTCCCCAAGTTTCCATTAGCTTGAGCAACTCCTCTATATATACTCTTTTCAATATCAAATGCCCTTTTAAAACCTCAGAAGAATCGTCAAAAGGCAACAGTATATCAGTATGGCGGCTGGCAAGGCCTCTCCGGCCCAAAATGGCCACCACAATGTCGATTCGGACAGTGATATAGATGCCTATTTCGTATGTACACCCCTCTTTCACCATTGTCGAACCGTAATGTTCATAGCATTGATCATTCGTGATATGGACGTATAAAGACTAACAAAAGCATCCTTATAGACTGGGCCCATCGATACCACAAAAGCCTCCAAGTTACCATACTTCATGCGAATCCGTGGTTCCGTGTTACCAGGACTGATCATCCCGCTTCTTTTTGTCACATCGTGGGCCGTATGGATTACCTGTGTTCATAAGCTCGTCAGGGCAATTAATATCAACTCGGTTCTATTGACGGTTCTTGGTTTCTTGGTCGGTCTGGCTTTATCGTTCAGGTCTTCGACCGCGTACGAAAGGTATAACGAGGGTAGGAAATGTTGGGGACTTTTGACTTTAAATGTTAGGTATGATAAGTCTTCCGGTCAAGGGTTTTCGCGTTTGAAAAAAATCCCAGGCCCTTAAGTAGCAAGAAGCACAGAGATTTGCGAATAACGAAAATCTTGTGGGACCAATGTCGTTGGGTGATGTTGCACAGCGCAAATTGCCCAATTTGCCGGGGAAAAAAATTAATCTGATTGCCTGTGCTCGTCTGGTCCCGAGAGTACCAAGGCCCCGGCATTGAGACATGGGATCAGTTAAACAGACGTGCAAACCAGAGAAGGATAAGCTGGCTAATTGGTTATCTTTCTAGAAATCTTGCGCGTATCATTTGGGTTCACATCCGCGAGAACGAGGGCGACCAGGCTACCGAAGACGTGCTAGACAAAGTGACAGCTATCAACTTGCTTCTAGCATTTTGTATGTCTCTTAAGCATAAACTTCGCCACCAACCGGAGTATGATTATAAAGACCTTCAAGGCCTTATTACCAACTTGCAAACTTTCGCGAAACAAGCTCATGAAGACGGAGACCTCCCTCAGAGAAAGGCACTAAAAGTAACCCAACGAATTTCAAATCATCTCGGCATTTCTTTCCTTGAAAACCACCCAACTCAGCGCTATAAGGCATACAAAAAAGCCGGCAAGCTCCATGGCAACCTTCCCTTGGAAATTTTGACTTATCTTAGTTCGTACGTCGACATGTCAATTGCCAAGGGAGCTCTACCCGTCTCCGCTTGTCAGAGTATGGCAATGGCCTATCTTGGTGGTATGAACGACGCTCTC
>LDUD01000102.1:72104-87994 GCA_012184295.1 Dactylella cylindrospora
CCCAGACCCCACTACCGCTTGCATATAACATTGTCATCAGTCAGATTACATGGCTCTATGTATGTTATCTCGTTGTCTTTCACGATGCACAATTCTAACGTTCCCATAGGTTCTATTTCTGCCATTCCAACTTGTTCAGCCGTTGGGTTGGATTGCTATCCCGGGTACCCTAATCGCAGCCTATATTATTCTGGGATTCGCTGCAATTGGGCGCGAAATTGAGGATCCGTTCGGGGAAGATGTTAACGATTTGAACCTCGACCGCTATTGCGAGTCCATTGCCATCGAGCTTGACATGATCATGTCCGCTCCACCACCAAACCTGAAGCCTGTTGGCTGGATCACTCGCGATGACAATTACGTCATGTTCCCCAACACCCACGAGGGCTACAATGCCTGGAAAGCCAAAGGCCTCACGAAAATAAGGGAAGAGCTGAAACAGAAACCAATGCGCCATGCTAGCCCCGCTCTAGCGAGAGAAGCCCGGAATGCCGAGTTGATGGCCAGGAACGCGGAGATTGAGGAGAGGGACAACGAGAGTCAACCCGTAAATAAGAAGGAAGAGCGGCCTGCCCACCACGACCACCAGAGTATTCAAGATATTCCGGGAGATCCTTCCGATGCGGTTTAAGATTGGATGCTGAATGTCATATAACCTTCTAGCATATACTCAAAACTAATTTGAATGCAAACTAACTTTTTAATGTCAACAATATATCTAAAAAGAACTAAGATCAAAACTGTATCTTTGATAATGGAACACTAAAGACCAATATCATATCTTGAAATTTAAATCTCTATTCGTGCACCCCGCTATTTATGTAAGCTACACAGGAGATATATATGATATTTAGCTTCATTTACAGTTAAAAATTGAAAAGTGGTGAACTTTTATTCCACCTCTCATCTGTCATGACAATTAGTAAGTAGCCTACAATAACTGCATGCTGGCTGCCCAAACAAAATAATAGTAGAGGCTAAGCATATTTTGGCCTTTTCACTGAGAATGTTAAATAGGGGAAAAGCCAAAAACAAACGGAAAGAATACATTAAGATTGTGACCTCTTTATAACGCCACACATTCTATACATGCATTAGCTACAGCCCGCAGCACCAAAAGGTCAGAATTACCATGGCTGGCAGGCATGGTTAGGAATACGCTATAGGCTTGTATGCCATCCTAGGCTACATCAACCACCAAGGCCAACCACCAAGGCCGTGGTATGACAATATATAAATACTTAGGTACTTAAGTAGTTAACTGGCTTAACAAACCCTAAGTCTAATCTCAGCCACTGAAAAGACTTGAAAGGTTTTGTTATGAGCTGAATCCCGGCAGCTTACGTACGAACATGTACAGTGGGAAGTCTAAAATACCGAAACTTGGTTCAATCCAGATGATTAATTCTTTATTTTTATTATGCCCATCTTCTAGTAGATGATTTTGGACGAAAATACGCCTTGAGGGTTACGATACAGAGCAACAATAATGGTAGAAAAGGAAATTTTTCAAAACTAAGGCGGACTTTCTAGCTAATATTGCATAAAGTGTTGAACTGATCCTCTTTAACCTCGCCTATGTTGATCTTGACTTCGCTAGTATAAGTAAGTATCGAAACATTGCATCGTTGCCGCCAATTAAATTTTGTTTGTGATACCATGATGATACCGCTCCAAATATTCGCCTTCTGGCCAGTGACCGTCTTTTTACCTGGCCAAAATATCATAATCAACCTCCGTTGACCTATCGCATCCTACGGTACCACCTCGGCGGGTCGTACATCTTCGTTTACTCCGCTTAAGATTCTGGAGGGACGATGTACCCAAATACGTTTCGTCCATCCGGATACACAGGCTTAAGTGGATTGCTGGTCTTCTCTTTGGATTTTTTCATGACTCCCTTCGGTTTTTGGGTGTCGGCTTCGAGCGATGCTGCTTTGTCAGACAGTTTGTAGGCCTTGCCAACTGCCGAAACTAAGCCTCCCATGGCATCCTTTTTTTCCTGCATCTTGCGAATCCGAACGGTATGGTCTATTAGTTCATTGTTACAACTTTGAGCTTCCTCGTTGAGTTTCGTGATAACTTCCTTAGCTTCTTGCATAAGAGCCTCAAATGATTTTCTAGGTCGATCTATAAGACTAGATTGGTCGACAGGTTGCGTAGCTTCAAGAGCAGCTTGCCCATGTTCTGAATGTATTTGAAGCTTTAATTCAACACTGACTGACCCTAGATTCAGCAAGCTAGCCGGGATACTAACTAGGCAGGCACTCTCGCACGCTTCTGTATCCATCTTGGGCCTACTTGGCTCGGGAATCACCAACTTGTCAGCCATTTGAAATAGACAGTAACAACAGGTGGTGATGATATGATAGTAATAGTCAAGAATTATATAACAAGAGCAATGAGGCAATCTATAGTACAGCAGTAAGGATGCAGCCTGGTTCTATGAGATAAATAGGTCGTGGGAGATACAGGGTAAATTGTGAGTTTCCAAATTGAGCTTTTTGTTATGTAGTTGCGAGGAGGTGAGGAGTGATGGGAATTGATTTTGCTGAATAGGAATCGGGTAATTTGGTTCTTTTTATACTTCAGCCTGATGAGTTAATTCTGGCTATGAGAACAGTGTTATGAGAATCTGTGAAGAAATCAAAGACATTCAATTCAACATGGTTTTGTCATCTTTCTGAATGCATCATCGGGACGACAAATTCTAAGGGTCTATAACCTATTTTTATCAGAGCTTTTCAGAAAATATACTCACTAGTCAGTATGCAACAAGTAAGAACTCAAGTATGTACGTAAGCACCTATTGGAGGACGATAAGTTCATAGATGAAAGCACCTTTATATATTAGTATACACCTAGCAGATTTTTTCAGTAGCTACTACCAATCGCCCTGCGACCAATATAGCTAAACTATGTTCATTTAGTCTTTCAAACGCGGCGTTCGAGCGTAAGAAAGGTCATATTTTTCCCTGCTGGGATATTAAATGAAGATCGTGGAATTAGTTAGTATGCTGACGGCCTAGTTATCCTCTTGGTTGTTCTTCCAGCTGGGCTCTTAGCTTCCATTCTAACAATGCATCTGCTTACAGTTATGCTTATGATAAATAAAATTAAGCAATGGCTCTAAAGGTCCGAATTCGATCACTAATCTTTTGCTCTAGCAACGCTACATTATAATGGAATAGAGCTATAAAGATAGAAATTAAGTACTTATATATATATTGTCAATTTTTGAGGAACTAGACTCCAACCTCATTGTCAACACTTCTTATCCTCAGCCCTTCTTCACCGCACTTTTGTTGTCAAACCGGGCGAAAAATTTTCTCATAGTCATAGGACCTGAGGACCCAAATCACTAGCAATTTTATTCAATGGAATGAACTCATTTCAGGTTGAGAAACAGTATTAATATTAAATTTAAACTAGAATTATCCGAAAGCATTTGAAACCGCTATGGACTTTTAGAACTCAAGTGTACGGTAATATCCCAAAAACTTCAATTTACACATGTCCGATGTATTCTTCCGCATTAACCCAAGATTAAATATAAATCGCCGTAAATTCAACCAAGTCTTCGCACGAAGGCCCAGTCGAGACGTATATTGGGGAGCTGTTTCCAGGACTGCAAGCTATAAGCTTCCGACCAGTGCCCGCCCAGGTGAAGCTAACTGCATTTCCAGGCGCGGAGCCAACACTTCCGGCCTGCTTGGTGCAGCTGCTGGAAGAGCACCAAGACCATTGGGAGACTGGCGTGGTAACCTCTGGGTAGTACAAAACACCTCCAACGATACGGACAATGTATCCCTGATACGTGTTCAAGATGGCTCCATTGCTTAAGCTGGTTGCTTGGATAGCGGGATACTCTCCGCCTGACAGGCTACCGAAATTGAGGTATCTATAGTTCGAAGTTCCACCAGGGCCATACTTATATCTAATTCTAAAGGCGCGGCCGACAGTTACGGTTGAAGTGCTCGATACAGTAACTGTGGATTGAGTGGTTTGAGTGGTGAACGAAGTTATGGTGGAGATTGTCTGGGTGGTAGTCGTCGGCTTGATTGTAGTAGAGGGAACCGTAGTCGTGGTGGGCAGAGTTACCGTGGCCAAGACCGTTTGGGTGGTTGATTCTGTTACTGTAGCGGTGGCCTTGACGATAGTAAGAGAAATAACAGTAGAGGATTCCGTTTCGGTGAGAACCTCAATGGTTGTGGTGGTTTCGTCAAAAGTGGAAGTTTCTGTAGCATAAGTTGTGGTCTCAAAGAAGCTAAGAACCTCCGTGACAGTGGCAGGCTCTGTCTCTGTAAGCGATAGAGTCTCAGTAAGAGAAACGGTGTCTGATAGAGTTGTCGTGGTAGTGGATTCTTCAACGGTGGTGGTCCAAGTTGTGTCCGTAGATATTTCGGTGCTCGTGCTCGTCTCGGTGGTCAATGTTACTTCAGTTTCAGTAGAAGAGATCGTGAGCGTGGATACGTCTGTTAAAGTTGTAGATTCGGTGATAGTCTCGAACGCGGTGGCATCGTCAGTTCGAGTGGTGGTTTCAAGGGCTGTAGATGACTCAATGTCCGTGACAGACGAAACGAGAGTCACATCTGATGTTACGATTTCCGTCCCGGTAATCGTTTCGCTCTCAGTTAGAGTTAGGGTCTGAACCTCGGTAACGGACCCTGAGATAGTTTCCAGAGATGTGGAGCTAGAGGTGATTGTGCTGGTCTCGTAATTATAGATCGTAGCCGTAACGGTCGTGATTTCCAAAGGAATTGTGAGACAAGCGCAAGCGCTAGACAAGGCTGAGGAGGAATAAGTTGAGAGACGATCGGTAAGAGGAGTTGAGGTGGCACGCTTGATCTTTGCCACTGCTGCGCTCGTTGCTGTAGTTGTAAAGGATAGAGTAGAAGTGAATAACTGCGTAAAAGTAGTAGTTCCAGTGACGCTCTTCACCGTTGTGATCACGATAGTGGTGCTTTGCGTCGTTGGGGTCGTTGCGGTTTTTGTGGAGAAAGTCGTGTCTGTAATAGAGGTCGTTAGGGTCTCGATTTGCGTCTTTGTGCTATCGGTGTCAGTCGTATAGGTCGTTTCAGTTGTGAGACTAGTCTCCGTGGCAGTTGTAAGGGTAGTTTCAACCGCTGTGAGTGTGATGCTCTCACTTGCGATGACGCTATCTGTAGATGTTGTCGATTCTGTCTGAGTTTCTACTTCTGTGAGAGTATCAATCGACGTTTCCGTCGCTATTTCGGTGGTAGTTTCAAAGGCAGAGTCCGTGGACGTGACAAACTCGGTGAAAACCTTCGTTTCTGTCACAATCTCAACTTTTACAGCTGGCTCCGTGACAGTAACAGATAGGACCGTGGTGGAGATGTCCGAGGTCGTCTCGGTGTCAGTTGCTGTATAAGAGCTAACCTCAATATCTGTTAGAGTACCCGTAACGGTCTCAACGTCTGTGGTCGTTACAGTTGTGAGATATGTCTCCGTTGTGATCCAAGTTTCTGTGAAAAACTCTGTCTGAGTTGAAAATTCGGTGGCATAATCTGTGCTCGTGGCTGTTGCGGTTTCCGTTTGACTAATAGTGTCTGTGACACTAACATCAGATTCGATAACGACGACAGTCGTTACAGATGTTGTTCTATGGAGTAGGTTAGCAGATATACAAAGAGATGATCATATCAACAAGCCTCCGGCATAAGACATACGCTGTAGGAGCAATGGTTGTGTAGATGACAGATTTTGGGAGACCGAGGAAGGTACTGCAAAATGGCAGGGCCTCTGGCAAGTTCGAGGGCGTACGGAGCAGACGTAAAAGGTTATCAGCACCGCAAGCTCGCTTCCAGATGTTTTGCAAATCGTCGACGACTTCAAAAGCCGGATTACTAGAAACAGGCATTGGGATGGGTGCGGCCGACACTACGGCGGCGAGCCCCAGAAGGAATGCTGGAAGCAACATTGTGATCGACTACAGGGATCTCACTACTGTAGCGAAGCAGATAACGTTTTCAATCTTGGCCGTAGATGGTAATGAGCGTGATGGTGGACCCATGACCGCAATATAGAAAGCGGTGATCCATACTCTTTATATAAGCATTCATCTCAATAGCCATTTCCATTGAGATCCGCTCCAGACTCTTTCGCTCAAATCTGGGGTGAAAGGGGCGAACCCTCTTGAGCTCCATATTTTGCAAAACAAAAAAAAACACTTCCAAGCCTCTAGTGCCCAGTTCCGAGCGCGATGAGGTGAACACTAGAAAGAGTCGGCTGGAAGTTGTTGTCTTTGATCAAGACGAATGAGGTCTAGATAATAACGCCACTAAATTGCGAGCGAATTCAGCTCCAACTCTAATTGCCGATTCTATAGCACGGCGATGCGCCTGCAAGCAAAAAAAGCCCATAACTATTCAGGCTGCCGCCTGGTAGCCAAGATCTGTCTCGTATAAAGACACCGAACAAAATCGCCAAGACTGTGCACTTGTGCAGCAAAATATCATGTCGATATTAATGGATGGCGTTAAGCTTTGTGCTGAGAGGATCTCCCAGTCTTGGCCAACAGGTCGTGTCACCATCTCAGGGGCTAGAATCCGCTGGAATTTAAATCAGCCGCAGCACTTTTAAGCATTTACAACTGGATTTAGGTAACAAAAATAACAGAAAGAATTAAAGAATAAGCCCTGCATGATGCAGGTGCACAAATCTCCGTCAACAGTTGTTTCTCCCGCAGTAAAAGCGGGAAAGTGCGGGTGCAATTATGGTTTTGCATGTTTACCCTATTCGGAGCACAAACCGATATCCAGGGCTTCGCAAATTCCGGCCAGTTAACAGCCAATCAGAAGAGGTTGACTTACACGTACGGGCGGTAGACATCCATAGAGTGGAGCAAAACTCTATTCGATATAGGTAGGGTCCATCGTGGATTTATATCCCCCCAGGCTAAAGGTTAGCCATATCGGTTCCTCCGCCCAAGTCACCCCAAAATAAAAACTAATCTCGCGCGTCAGACGTAATTTCGTAGAACGATAACATTATTATTCGTGCGGATGACAGCCGTCGGTAGAAAGGGGCCTTCTGAATTAGTCGTGTAACAGAAGAACGCTAGAATGTTTGCTGTGTAGCCAGAAGAACAATCCAACAAGCTCAACACATGCTTGCTCTCGCCATGTGATTGATTAGATAGATTAGATATCGGAATGTTAACTTTCGACGGGATTGATTTTATATAATTAGGTAGTCTCGGCCCTCGGGTTCGCACACCGCCGAAGGAGCCCTCCATTCTTACCATTTCCGATTGCTGAGATGCATGCGAGGTGCAACCTGCCGGCACAAAATAAGTAAACATAAACCAGAAATGGTGAACGAGTGACCAGCGGGCGGATCCAAAAAAGTGGGTATGTGCGCCAACAACAAGAAGGGAAAAAAAAAAAAAAAAAAAAAAAAAAAAAAAAAAAAAAAAAAAAAAAAAAAAAAAAAAAAAAAAAAAAAAAAAAAAAAAAAAAAAAAAAAAAAAAAAAAAAAAAAAAAAAAAAAAAAAAAAAAAAAAAAAAAAAAAAAAAAAAAAAAAAAAAAAAAAAAAAAAAAAAAAAAAAAAAAAAAAAAAAAAAAAAAAAAAAAAAAAAAAAAAAAAAAAAAAAAAAAAAAAAAAAAAAAAAAAAAAAAAAAAAAAAAAAAAAAAAAAAAAAAAAAAAAAAAAAAAAAAAAAAAAAAAAAAAAAAAAAAAAAAAAAAAAAAAAAAAAAAAAAAAAAAAAAAAAAAAAAAAAAAAAAAAAAAAAAAAAAAAAAAAAAAAAAAAAAAAAAAAAAAAAAAAAAAAAAAAAAAAAAAAAAAAAAAAAAAAAAAAAAAAAAAAAAAAAAAAAAAAAAAAAAAAAAAAAAAAAAAAAAAAAAAAAAAAAAAAAAAAAAAAAAAAAAAAAAAAAAAAAAAAAAAAAAAAAAAAAAAAAAAAAAAAAAAAAAAAAAAAAAAAAAAAAATCCTTCGCACCCTCTCATTGGTATCGGATGTTTGAACCGTGGGATTTCAGACTGACCTGAAGCTTGATTTGAATCGCAATCGGCCATAGCCAACTCTCAAAACGTTCATCGGTGTGCATGTGGCTTCCCAGCCTCGACGAATGTGTTGATGGTCAGACCACGCATACACCTCGAAGAATGTCGTTCTGAGTTGATTGCCCTTCGAATCTCGTGCCTGGCTTGGCCTGGTGGTGTTACATCCCCAAGGCAGCGTCGACACCGCAAAAAGCCTTGAGCGCTTCTGGGATCCTCTTCCCAACACGCAATATTTAAAGATATGACCCAAGGAGAAAAAAAAAAAACATATCCCTTCAGCCCCTGATTTGGTGGAAACAAACTAAACGCCCAAGATTTATAATTTCGAAATGATTTATTTAACAAAAAAATATTTACTTTATGCGAGCCTCCTGGCTGCATGGCCATGCCAACACACCGCCTATGCACAAACAGAATCAGCCGACTGGTTGGACAGCGGGGAGATGTCCTGGAATATCACATCCATCGGATCACTAGAACCATTCCAAACTCCGGCGAGCTGCTTATCGACCGTCTTGGTCCAGTCTCTGTCATGGACCGACTACGCAGTCCACAGATACAAGTTTGGATGCGATGTTAACGCCACTGAATATCAAGCATGTTGCCCTCCATCCTACACCCCATTAGGATATTATTACTCCGAGTCTCTTTCCTGCCCGGATGGCTACACTGAGCGTCAGAGTCAGGCCGGGTATTGGGGGGATGAAACACTCGATTTGACTGCATACGTTGGAACTACTACAGCGCGATTCTGCTGTCCAATCCTTCCGTAAGCTCGTTTTGATCATCTCCACTTATCAAATCTTCCTTCAACCGATGCCCACCTTAGACTTTACTTCTAGGTTGTTTCTTCTCCATCCTATACACAGCAAGGTCAGTATTGACCTCGCTGATAATCACTCCAAAATAGACCCCTTCTCAACACAACTGCGTAGGGCATTCCCAATTTACAATTAATCTACTAACCCTCCCAAATAGGGGCTCGACCGACTGGTACCAATTGGGCGTACAAGTTTATGTCACGGACGGTATAAATCAAGATGTCTACTGTATGTGGATAGATTATCCTACAATCTCAGAAACTTTTTCAATGGATATTTCCGTCTTCGCCCCTGCGATCGTAATTTCTCAGACAACAAGCGACAGTATCGCACCACCGACGTCCACGGCTCAAGAAACCGCCCAAGCTACCGAGGAACCAGAATCGGATTCTCCAGGAAAGAAAAGCTTCCCAACCGCCGTCGTTGTGGGTGTCACGGTCGGAGCTGGTTTGCCATTCCTGCTAATCGTCTTATACGCAGGGTATAGATTTAGCAGAAGACCAAATGCACCAGAATTGGTGACACCAGACATGGGTGCCGTTAACCCCGGTATTGAGTCTTCGCTGCTTGGTGGTACGCAGGATGAGGCACCACGTGCACGATACTGATGCTTTGATTGCAAAACTAATATTAAGCCTCTGAAAACCGTAATCACGGATTACTTAAATATTCAATTTTAATGTCAAATGTCCTCTGAACGCAAATTTACAGTAGCTGCTCCTAACGGATCCTAGTCCCAAGTAAACACAGAATCCAGAAGTATCTTTGAAGGTGTCAAGATCCGATATCGCACCGAGGCATGGGGTACGCGTAACTCAGAATCCTGTGTATCCGATATGTATCTTTATGTATAGCAAATGTAATGTACCTCTCTGAGGAATAGACTGCTGGATTTGCAACTGCGTTGAGAGTATCTAGTGTGTGCCTGCGCCTCGCCTGACCACTGGCCACTCAATTGGCAATTGTGTTGATTTTGTTGCAAACAATCCCAACCACATTTCGCAGTTCATGGTCTTGGAGGCTGGAGCTGCAGATAGCTATAGAGCTCGACAGTTGGATCACGAAGTTAAATTTAGTTTTAACACCTAGAATCGATTGCACGAGTTACATGCTTGATTATTATCACGGCTTCAAATAGCCCTTGAAAATACGCATGTCATTTGCCCTAGAGCTCATTTAATACAACAATCAACCGAATACATCGAAATACAATTGTGCAATTGACAGCAGTCAAAAACGCAAACAGAACACTCAAGTACCAAGAAATCTTAGCTTAGTGCCGACCTAATCCCGAGCTAGAGAAAAACTTGCCAAATTTTGTACGTAAGAATGATTGCTTCGTGGGAGTTCCACGAGGCCCAACGGGAGTTCCGATCGCGTAGACTCAACTTTAGCGGACAGCCAACCGGGATGTTCTGATAAGCATTGATCGCTAAGCGCAAGGTTAGACGAGATGCAAGACATTGGTGGCCACGAGATCCAAACTTTAAGCAATTAGCCCTACGTAGGCATGCCCAACGGTGAGCACTAGAGGGCTAGCTTGCAGCTAGTGGGACGTTGGCGGAGCAGCGAGAATATGTGGAGGAGCTATCAATTCGCGGACGATTGAATCGGTCGTTCCCTTCCTGTGACCCCCAGATTTTCCCAATTCTTCCAATGGATTGTGGCCAGTCCAGGGTTATCCACGGCACAATGAATTGGGAGAGGTGCCATTGGCCCTTGGGACAGTAGCTATAAAGAGTAGGCAGGGTCCCCCTTTGGATTCTCTATCAATCGTTATCTTTCGCAAATACCCTCCCGCAAACCAGACGAGAAGAACAATTGTTCATTGAACGCTAGCTAAAGCTACATATAAAAGCTTCCAGCTGCTCCGAGACCGCTCAAGCGCTACTCTTGCTGCTCCTGCTACTCTACTATTTCTGACGTAAAAATCTTGATCTCCCGAAAACCTTATTCTTTCAAAAGCAGAGCGAGATTAACATATCCTATCAATCTTCAAATATCCAATATCAATCGACATCTTCCGACATTGCCGTCCACCAGCGCAGTTCATCTAATATAAAGCTACTCACGTCACGTTACTTTCCAGCTCGGACCTCAACTTTTTTCTCAGCCGCCTCAACACACTCTTTCACGATGGCACCTTCCGCAACGCAAGCCACACCCTCACAAGCAGCTGGAAAGCCTGTCACCCAATCGGGCTCCCCTTCCTCCTTCCACGCTACATCCACATCCCAAGCTATAGATCTCGAGCACCAATATGCTGCTCACAACTATCACCCTTTGCCCATGGTATTCTCCCGTGCCAAGGGTTGCAAAGTCTGGGACCCGGAAGGCAAAGAATATATTGACTTCTTGAGTGCATATTCCGCTGTGAATCAAGGACACTGTCACCCAAAGGTGTGTACAGACTACACTATAGCTTTATTTCGATTAAAGACACAGGGACGCTAACTTCTGTGGTAATCGGGATAAATTAGATTATAAATGCATTGGTCCAGCAAGCTCAACGACTTACCCTATCATCTAGAGCATTTTACAACGATGTCTTTCCATTATTCGCCAAATTTGCAACAGAAGTACGTTTAAGGCCTTAGATATATACTCCCTCTCAAGTTACATACTAAATGAATGCTAGTTTTTCGGCTATGAAATGATCTTACCGATGAATACGGGTGCTGAAGCCGTCGAAACTGGTATCAAGATTGCACGAAAGTGGGGGTACAAGAAGAAGGGTATTCCAGAGAATGAAGCTATAGTTCTCGCCGTAACCGAGAACTTCCATGGCCGAACCGTGAGTTTGTCCCGGTTTTAATGTCTTCTTATGTGGGAATTTGACTAATGATTCAATGACATAGTTTGGTGCCATCTCTATGTCTACTGACCCTGAATCTAGAGTCAACTACGGCCCATACCTCCCAAATGTCGGACCCACAATCCCTGGCACAAACAAGCCTCTACGGTACAACAACATCTCGGACCTGGAAGAAGCTCTCTCTGGACCTCACTCCTCCAAAATCGCTGCTTTTCTGGTGGAGCCAATCCAAGGTGAAGCCGGAATTGTTGTCCCAGACGCGGACTATCTCACCAAAGTCGCCGAACTCTGCAAGAAGTACAATGTTCTCTTTATCGCAGACGAAATTCAAACTGGTATCGCCAGAACTGGCAAGATGCTTTGCGTCGAACATAGCAATGTCCGCCCTGATATTGTTCTCCTCGGAAAAGCTATATCTGGCGGTGCATATCCTGTATCTGCAGTCCTTGCAGACAAGGATATCATGCTGTGTATCGAACCCGGTACTCACGGCTCTACCTATGGTGGAAACCCACTAGGTTGTGCGGTTGCCATCGCCGCCTTGGAGGTTGTCAGGGATGAAAATCTAGTAGAGAGAGCGGCAACTCTGGGAGAGAAGTTCAGAAAGGGACTCGAGGATATCAAGAGTCCAATTATCAAGACCGTAAGAGGCAAAGGATTGTTGAATGCAATTGTTGTGGATGAGGAAAAGACAAACGGTAGGACCGCATGGGAGCTGTGTTTGCTACTGAAGAGTAAGGGATTATTGGTAAGTGCATACATCCCAACAGGATGGTGAAAGCACAAATAGTGGGAAACTAACAATTCTCTCAGGCGAAACCCACCCACCAAAATATAATTCGCCTCGCTCCCCCACTTGTCATCACTGAGGAAGAAATTAACCAGTCTATCAAGATCATCGGAGAGGCTTTAGTAGAGCTCCCAACCTTGAAGAAGGACACCGAAGTCGTCCCCTCCGATGAACAAGGACACGCCCCGACCACCATCGAGAATTAGGATTTCTGCCCGATAATCTAGCTTTGGTTCGACTTTCTTTCTTCCTTTCTGTGGGACGGTTACGGCCGCGATTTTGCATTTTGCCACGGGTTGTTTGCATTGATTGATTTGATGATTCCCTGGGAACGTTTGAAAAAATTTGGTTGCGATGGGGCGCCTCTTATTCTCTCACTTTTTTTCCGGCTTATAAATGATAACCCTGTACTATTAGTACTATTGGCGGTGTAATGAAAGGTTCACAGAAGGAAAGAATGAAAAAAGGAACATTCGTTCTACAAGATCCATTTCAACTCCCAATTTATGCATGGCCCCTAAATCTACTGTACACTCAACGTAGCAAATTCGTATTCCCATAAAACCTTCATCTAATTAACTCCGAGGCTACTTATGTGCCCCAGGCTCGTCCTGTCGCCGCATCTCTCATCAATGGCATATCCACATCTCCTTCCTTGTCCTTCGTTACTTTCGATCTAATCGTCATACTCCTCTGGCTTCTCTGTTGTGCCGCCTCATGCCTCCGAAGCTGTTTTAGGTAAAACCCTATATTAGCATCCACATTCCCACGAAATAGAAGCCATCTTATCTGTTCACATACCTCGTCCGGAACTTTACTAATCGAGCTCTTCTGCAGCATCTGTTTGAGGTCGTAAAGCACGTCGTTGTCCTCACCACCCAAGAATGTAATTGCAACACCACTCTTGCCTGCTCTTCCCGTTCTACCGATACGATGGGTGTAACTTTCAATATTCGTTGCCATGTTGAAGTTTACTACCAAGCTGACGTCGGGGACGTCGATACCTCTACCTGCCAAGTCTGTAGCTACTAAAACGTCCGCTTGATGATTTCGTAATGCTTGCAGAGCAGCCTCACGTTGCTCTTGACTCTTCGAACCGTGTAGGGTAACCGCCGACCAACCAGCATGCTTCAGATCCTTTGCGACCATATCGCAATTCCGCTTAATATTGACAAACACTATAATCGGCGGTGCATACTCTGCGGAGTTGAGGATCTCGAGCAGTCTCTTCTTCCTTCTATCTTCACCTGCTATAAATTCAACTCGTTGTTCAACCGTATCGACAGCTTCACCGGCGTTACCGATGGTGACGATAGCAGGTCTTCGGAGGTATTTCCTTGCGATACGTTCGATAGCCGGGGGCATGGTGGCCGTGTACATCATTGTCTGGCGATATCTTTCCTTGCCTCCAATCGTCTTTGACATTTCAACCGGGTTCTCGGCATCTTCGGTGTCGGGTTTGACGTTGGACACAGGTAACGACTCGAGGATACGGTTGACGGGATCTTCGAAACCCAAATCAATCATACGATCTGCTTCGTCCATGATTACGTAGCAGCATTGCGAGAGGACGAGCACGCGGCGTTCAAGACAGTCTAGCAGTCTACCGGGTGTAGCGATAACGATTTCCGCACCATCCTTCAAAGCGTAACTCTGTTCTTCAATGCTGTGACCTCCTACAATACTAACGCATCGGAAGTTTAGCGGGTCTGCGAATTTTGCGGCTTCCACCTCGATTTGCTGTGCCAATTCACGAGTCGGAGCGAGTATTATCGCGTAAGGTCCATCGTGTTTCGTAACATTATCGAGAGGGGGGAGATCTTTGATGTATACGAGAAGAGGGAGGATGAAGGAGGCTGTTTTTCCGGAACCTGTGACGGCAACACCTATTACATCGCGGGATCGGAGGGCAATTGGTATGGCGGCACGTTGAATCGGGGAAGGGTCCTTGTAGCCGACATCGCGGATAACATCTAGGAGAACTTGGGGTAGGCCGGATTCTTGCCAGGATCGCATTGGGTTAGGGATACCGCCACCTGCATCATGATACCAGTTAGCCATCTATTCAATTGATGTTCAAGAAGGGAATACAGACCCTTCGTAGCAATATTGAAATCTTCTTTGAAAATACGCCAATCTCTCTCCTTCATCATCTCCAACGGCTTCTCACTCCAGTGCTTCTCGCTCCAACTCATATTTTCTCTCTTTTTCCTATCCATTTCCACGAGTTCCCTCGCTCGTCTTCTCTCCTCCTCATCACCCCTTCCTTCCAATGCAGCAGCATACTGTTTCGTCGACCTATCTGTTTCAGCAAACCCTCCAAGCCTTCCTCTACCAAAGAATTTGGCCTCAGATCGATTGGCATATATCGGGTTATAGTCTTGCGAGGTATCCTCTTCGGCGCCCCATTCGAATGTAAACTTTCTCTCCGAGGTCTTTCGCCGTTTTTTCTTGTTAAGGCTGTTAGAGTCCAAATCGGCACCCATGTATCGAAGTCTGATCGCTTTCGCTTCCGCATCCTCCTCTGCTTCGCGTTTCCGATCGGTATTGGCGGTCTTTGGAGGAGGTGGTGGCGGCATTGCGAATTTGTCGCCTCTCATGGCGGATGGACCAGATGGCGGGTCTCTAGATTCACGTTCTCGCTGGCTTCGGGGACCGGACGGTGCATTGTGTCGGGGCCCGCTCGGGATACCGTTAGATTGGGTTCCATTAGTCTTAGATGGTGGAGGCGCAGAAGCAGCCTTCCGAGCTTCTTCCTCGGCCTGCCGTTTGGCTTCGACTTCCTTTGCGCGTCGCTCGAGTGCGAGGGCTTCTCGTTCGGCTTTACTTAAAAACTTAGGCTGTGTAGCAGTGGAGATTAGTAGATAGTTGATAGAGTTGTTACTGTTTGCCACGCGAACCTTCTTGGCGGCTTCGTCGGCAGCTTTCTTCTTACGTAGCAGGTCGTCGACCGAGAGTGGTGTCTTCTTTGGCGCAACCGGCGCTTTCTTTACAGGAGGCGGTGGAGGAGGGATAACGTCGCTTGGAGGTGGGGGAGGCGGAGGAGGAGCGCCATCAAATGCGGGAGGAGGAGGAGGGATATCATCCGTCGGCGGAGGAGGAGGGGGAGGAAGAGGAGGTTCTATAAAGCCGTTCATAGTGAGGATGATGCGAATCAAATCTTGAGGTGAAATTGTGAATCACGAAGTCGCGATTTTGGGTGAACTATTCGATGGGAAGTGCCGAAAACAACGCAAATTTTACAACACCAAACATGGGCAACAAAACTGCAATTTTCATTCTATACGATTTAAATTATGAGAATGTGAGGTATGATCTCTAATAGCTGACAGTTTATGCGCAGGCAAACTCGTAGTGGTTGTCCATATTCTACCGGGACTAAAGGAAACCGTACATATAATGCTTGTATACACGCTTTTCCAAAAAAAAAAAAAAAA
>LDUD01000102.1:88042-116407 GCA_012184295.1 Dactylella cylindrospora
AGTATTGAGGGTTCATGATCCCAAAAGGTGACAAGGTGATCCAAGCACGAGTCCATAGAGATGAGGCATTCCGTATCATATCCAAGCAGCCTCTAGAATCCAATAGAAAGTATATCTAGCCCTAGCTGCAAGCCGCGAATCCAATAGTTTTAAACAAGATTTTTTAAGGACTCTCAGCCTCAGTGGGCGACGGAGGCTCGGCCTGTAGTGGCGGAACGATGAACTCGAGATGAATTTGAGGCAAACCTGGGTGGATCGGAAGAGCTCGACCAAGTGTATGACCCGCAGGCCCAGGAGCCTCACTTCGAGTTGAAGACACTAATTAGCGAGTATTCTATAAGCGGACACTCTCAACTAGAGATATATATTTAAACTAAAGTTTAGTCGATAGTATAGTCCTACCTGGCAGAATCCCTGAGGCCCTCCTTCGTCTCTTTTGCAAGAGATAAATCTTATATAACCCGATGCACGTCGGTATCAATGCAACTATGATTGCAACTATACCGATTCCAGCCTCCACAGAGAGTGTCATCCTTAGAAGGAATAATGCACTACGTGTGTGTGCGATACAATCCGCGTTTAGCGGTGTCTTAAGTGATTTGGAAAGTTGGCGAATAGTGATCTCAAAAAATATAGGCGGTAGAGTACGTTGAGGTTATAGAATTAAGTTAGCTAGCCCGAAAGAGCAATTTAAGCCCAAAGGTAGTATCGTTCGCTCTTATACTAGATTTCTCCCACAGACCAATTCACAGCCACTCAAGTATGAAAGTTTACATAAAGTGAGCGAGAACCCGAATTTACAATGCTCTAAACTGCAGAGGATTATTAGGGTGCTGGTGAACCTCACTTCACAGGCCAAAAGTACCAAAAGACAGGGATCCAAAACCACAATTCCCAACCATTGGTCAGCTCTGTCCATTATTCTTGGTGTTATTGGGCCCGGTACCCATAGAGTTGTCAAACCTTGCAGTCCCCAGGAAGTACCGCTCAAATGGGAACACAACTACCCATGGCTAGCTAGAGGAGTACAAGCAGCCGTGCCGACATGACAAGCAAAGTGAGCAGTCTGGCCTTGCGAGATAAATTAAAAGGCTGAAAAAGTCCCTCTCGAGCTCAAACTTCTCTAGTCTCATCTGAAAGACCAGAACACCAGAGACTATCTCTCGCATACTTAGATTTATACCTCTCCAGAGATCGACCAGTAAAATCATAGATATATATATATTCGAAGGCTATTCTACCAAATCTCAACCTAGCATTAGACATGCACGCAAGCGGCAGAGCTAAGCGGTTGACCGACGCGGACTGGCAGAATTATCGCCCGTTGATTCTGGATTTCTACCTTAATCATAACCTCACTCAATCCGCGATACGCGACTGCCTACGAACGCATGGATTCATTGTAAAGTACGTGGACCTAGAACGCTAGGATGGAGAACATCAGGTCTCGAACGAGCTTTAGACATAGTGGCTGTTATAACTAACACAAAATTTTATAGCTCAAGGCAGTTAGAACACCGGTTGAAAGATTGGGGTGTCTTTAAAAACGTTAAAGAACGCGAACATCGACTTGGACTTCAGCAAATAGCCGCTCGCTCCGTGACGGACCCCGATAAAGTTACACAAATATCGCTTTGCGGAGTTCCAGTTTCCGAACGAAGGCTTAAAAAAGCTCGCCAGCGTTATCGAATAAACAACCCTGGCCTCAACCCCAATCTCACTAACCCCCATTCCGAATGTAGGCTTTCATCCATACGCAAGGCGGATTAAACATACGTTTAATCCGATAGCTATATCTCTACCAAACTACTTGAATTTTCCTCCTTACTAATTCGAACCTAGCCTCATCTGCCATCCTTAACCCGGCGGCGAGTACCGGCTACAGACCCACGATACGATGCCAAACACCTCCGTCTTGCGAGATCCTCACGGTGGCGGACAGACTCAGAGTCTTAAAGCTCGACACATTACCAACTGCCAAGTTATCGCGAGCCTTACCTCAGGTGGTTTATAATCATTTGGCTCAAGGTAAGGACTGCTAATCCAAAACATTAAAATAAAAAGATGTAAGGGTAACTCGGATATAGCTAGGATATCATCAAACTCCCTTCTTGAAAGCGACTTGCTAGCACCGTTTTTAGATGCGCAGCCCTCAGTATCGCGCTCGGATGGCTTTGAGAGGTGGCTTGAAGGAATCGCCCCAGGAGACTTATCGACAGTAGCGGTGAACCTCCACGCTGAGTCGGGATATATTACTCAAAGACTTTCTCCGCAAGAACTCCACTCGTTAATAAGCTACCGCAGTACGTTGTTTAACGACTACGACTACATGTCTCCATCTCGAGGGGATTCAGGTTCACAAGTTTTGCGGCTATTAGTTCGCGCTCTATACAAAGTTATTAACAATGAGAGTTATTATGGTCACTTACTCGAGCTCATACAGGTCATTCATGAGAACAGGTTTGAAGGGTTCCGAGCGTTTCTGATAACGGTCGTAGAGAAAGAAGGAAGGCCGGCTCAGATATTCGCACAACGCTTACTCGAACATGCGCTCGTTCACGATTACATTTGGATCGCAAAATCCCTGCTAAGGACTGGAAAGGTCCGTCTAGATTTGTCAACTGCCTACCATTACCTACGACATTCCGCGCACGCTACTAGCTCTCCGGGTGGAGTAGCATTTATTCTAGAATACTTTCAAGCGTCAATATGGATCGAGATGATTAGACGTTGGTTAGGGTTAAGTCCAGGGAGTATGCTCAAAACGGACGGGAAGGATGGAGCAATGTTCAACGCGGTCAATCCCGTAGATGTTGATGATCCCCGGAGGAAGGCAATATATGTGACTTGCAGTCTCCTCAAGGTGGGAACGGAAATGCAATCGCTCGTCCCGGCAATATCTCAGGCAATTGAGGAAGGGAGGGTAACAAAGTCCGATATTTACTATTGGTTTCTATGTCTAGATGAGAGGGAACAATTTAGATTAACCCTTACCGGTAGCGAGCAGGAGGGTCTGTTCTTAATGCATATGGTCGCTCAAATTCCAGAGGTTAAGGGCTTCTTATCAGACCCTTCCTTCCTCAAACTCGCTCTCTGGTCTAGTGGTTTAAGAATCCTCGGACTGGCCCTCAAAGACTGCTCGTCCCATAGTCTCCCGCTAGTAGCCGCAGCTTTAGTGTATCGGCGCTCAGCCCAAGCCGCTACCCGGATGCTTCTCAATTCAGGAGTCAACGCCGATGAGAAACTATCGTGGGATAATTTTATGGGCTTATGTCATTATCGGAACATCCAGGATGAATGCCTAACCGCCAAGCATAGGTTTCTCCAGGACTCCCGGCTAAATAAGGGACTAAAGTTTCGAACGCATTTCGCCAAAGCTGTAATCTCGGAATTTTTCTCGGACCAATGTATAGAATTATCCTCGCTAGAAATCGCCCTGATCCTAGGCAAATCCGAGGAAGCCAAGATAATTTGGGGCAATAGCAAGGAACGCGCAATCCCATACGACAAGCTTCAGCTCCTTGCGATCTGTATCAGTGAAGGCGACGTTGACTGTGAGAATGCTATCGAGAATATGTCGCAAATCGCAAGCCCCTTGCAGATAAAGCAATGGCTGTCAGCTGAGTATTTATCCGCTGCTCCAGCCCTATTGGCGGCGCTCATAATACGTAACTATGGCACCCTCATCGCCGAGTACGCAAGTGGGATATCAGGATCCGGAGCAGTTTCCAAAGCGGTCGAGTTTCTACTTAAGCACTTCCCGGAAGAGGTCAAAAACGAACTCAATTGCCAAACCCTAGTTACGATTCAGGAAAATTTCTACTTGGAGCCGCGAACGAAGCACGCTTTAGTATTGTCTTACATACGGTCATCGGAGAGGCGAGCGGCGAGCGGAGCTTGGGATCCATGGTTATTTAAGTTGCTTGCATTTGGAGGCGTCGATGCAGGGTATCGCCTCCGGACGGTGACTAGCCTGTTAAAATACGCAGAGCAATCAGGCCAGCATCTGTCGCCTACATTACAACGTTGCGCCGCCCGAGAAACGTTCGATCTACTCACGAGTCTCGGTTGCTGTTTTGAAAAAATGGATATGAGAAACGATCTAGTGTGCGGCATATTGTCTCATCGAGATATCTTAATCTCCTTGGAGGATACTGAGAAGACATTACTCTCTCACGGCGGCGACCAAATTCAGTTACTGGGCAGATATAAAATTTGCAATCACAACTCGAACTCTGAGCGGGAAGATGACAAGTGTATTTATCTATCTCGAGTGCGGTCACTCATTAAAGACGGATTTAACGTTAACGATCCCAGTGAAGCTGGAGAACGCATTTTACATAATCACCTTCTCTATTCGCCCGAAGCACTGCCGGTTCTACAAGGACTAGTATCTCTGGGAGTTCGATTGACAGAATTCAAATACCCTAAACCTACACCGGTCCTATTGGCTGTAACGTATGCGGGTCGCAAGATTTCAACGCTCGAGTACATCTTAGATAATGGGGGCGAACAGATTATAAACGTCGCAGGCCAAATATTCGAAAATTTCTCCTCAGAGCCCTTCATGACACCCCTCGGATACGCAGCAAAAGATGGGAACTTCCCCGTTATTGTCTTGCTATTAACTCGAGGAGCTGATGTGGACTATCGCCCGCCTAATGGACTTAGTCCATTAGAATGGGCAACGTTACATGGGAAACTGGATACCGTTAAACTACTGTTGAACGCTGGTTCTACCCGAGCAAGAGAAGCATTGGCGTTGACACCAGAAAACTATCCATATATTGGATATTTGCTCGAGGATTATATCAACTCGACCTCAGTCGTCGATGTTGAAAGGGAGCTGGATCCGGATGATGATGGCTAGACAAGCGCAGCTACTCCCCCAATCTACTAATATTGCGGCAGGTGGAGAGCACCCCCAACCCTGAGCCAAGTACACACAACTTTCACAGAAAAGCAATCGATACAATCATTTCGGGTGGTGCCCATTATCCTTTTCACCTTTTGTTGAGGCGTACACGTCAGTGTTTTATGCAACAGAAATGTCACTTTCGCTTTACGCATATACAGTCATGTCGTTCCACAATATGTCGGTGTCGTTCTTCAATTAATTATTATCCCTTTGAAACTTAGTCGGCTTGCCCTTCAACCAGACTCCCTAATTCGTAGCTCTAATTGCTTATACATCATGGGCATGATCATGAGCAGAATCTCAGCAACACATTTTGATGTTGGATTCTGCAACCTGCAGGAAAACCAGCAGGACGAGTCGCCCAAATGCGGTAATGATGCCAGGGAGCTAGCTGGATTCGATTCCCTCGGCGAGATTGGTTTGACAAGCAAGCTAGATGAGCTGAGATCGCGGGGTAAAGTCCGCTAGCAGCACCTACTTACTTATGCAAACATCCCTCCGCCTAGAATATAATACAACAACCTACGTAAACCTCTCTAGTCTTACCAACTTTTGTGATTCCAATTTGCTACATTCACTGTTAGCGATTGCTATAGAATTTCTGATTTAAGGTGTAACTATCCAACATGTTCTCTGGCACTAAAGGACCAGGAGAATCTCAGAAACTTGATGGTAAGCATGCCCCGCCCCCACCAGAACACCGCTATCACCAACTAAATCCACCGCGTCCGAATCATAGGCTCCTCACTCCGCGTCGCCATCGTCCATGCCCGCTGGAACTCAACTCTAATCGAACCCCTCGTGGCCGGCGCTGTCACCCGTCTCAAAGCCCTTGGTGTCCTCCCCGAAAACATCGTAATACAATCCGTCCCTGGCTCCTGGGAACTCCCCGTAGCGGTCCAGAGGCTATACGCCGCGAGTCAGATACAGGGTTCAACCGCTAGCATTGGCGGAAGCGGAGACCTCCTCGGTTCGGCTACCGATTTACCTAGCTTGGCGGTTAGCGGCGAGTCGACAGGATCAAAGGGGGATGGGTTATTAAGTGCCGGAACCTCGTCGGGAAAGAAGGAAGGCGCTTTTGATGCGATTATCGCCATTGGTGTGTTGATTAAAGGAGAGACGGTTCATTTCGAGCACATTGCGGAGACCGTGAGTCGGGGGTTGATGAGAGTGCAGTTGGACTTCGGGGTACCGGTAATTTTCGGACTGCTGGTAAGCATTTCTTTGTTCTTTGCGGGCTCGGTGGTGAGCTAGAAGCCCTGGGATGCGTTCGCTAACGGATTTTGACTCGTAGACCGTTTTGAATGAAGAGCAGGCGAAGAAGAGAGCGGGGCTAACCGAAGATGGGCATAATCACGGTAAGGACTGGGGCGATGCAGCGGTTGAGATGGCTGTGAAGCGAAAACAGTATAGTGAGGGTATTATAGTTACGGAGAAATCGGTATAGGTACCACCGAGAAGGCTTAGGGGAGCCCGTACCGAGTTAAGCTGGATAGACTATCATTTGGCCATTTTGCATTAAATAAAATAGACGCAATATATGTAATAGCATTAAAAGTTGGACTCTATAGGATATTGTTATTTCTTCTAAAAATACAGGACGACAGAGGCCTTTCAAGCGTGCAGTACTCTAGATTGTCCAAAAATATCCACTTTTCATATATGGATCTATCGATTGGAAATATATACAGCAAAGTTTACTTTGATTCGAAAGCCTCCTCCATGGGGAATACTCCGTCAGCATTCTTCACCACTACGCTAGTCTCAGTCACGATAGCATCGATTAGGGCAGCCGGAGTGACATCAAAACTCGGATTAAACACCCCGATACCATTAGCTGCCTGTTTCACGCTCCTCACATCCTTCACGTCAACAACTACTTCTCCACCCTCCTTTCCAGGGTTATTAGTAACTGTGGGCCCTGAAACCACTAAAACTTCCCATCCTGGTCTTTGCTCAATCTTGATACCATCTCCATTTTTCGTATGCAAGTCGACGCTGGTAGTTGGAGCAGCGACGACAAACTTGACCCCAAAGAACTTAGCTAGGATGGCTAGCTGGTAGGTTCCAATCTTGTTGGCAGTGTCACCGTTGGCCGCTACTCTGTCCGCTCCGACGACTATTGCTGCGATATCCTTTTGGCTCATTAGAGCTGCAGCCATATTATCCGTAATCAGAGTGGACGGGATCTTCTCGTGGACGAGCTCGTATGCGGTTAGTCGGGATCCCTGGTTGTACGGTCGGGTCTCGGTACAGTATGCATGGGCAAGGGAGTCACTTTCGTGTAATGAACGAATAATTCCTAGAGCAGTTCCATAAGAGGCCGTTGCCAGTGATCTATATCCAGTTAGCGATGATCTTGATGTAAAGGTGTCGTCAAGCAGAAGCTCACCCAGTATTGCAGTGCGTTAGAACACTAATTCCTTCCGTTTTTCCGGCAGCTTCGGAAATCCAACCAGCCCCCAGTCTTCCAATCGCCTTGTTATCCTCGACATCCTTAAGTAGCATATACTCTGCAGCCTCAATATAAGTAGTGACTACAGCCTCAGAAGTAGCTCCCTCTACCGCTAAGGCGCTATTCGTCAAAGCCTTCAGCTTTCCCGCAGCATCGGCTAGGTTGACAGCTGTCGGCCGAGAGGTCACCAAGTAGTCCAATTTCTCGTGTATGGTTTGGACAGCGCTATCTGCACTTGTGGATGCGTTATCGGAGGACTGGATGGAGTTGTGGAGCTCCACGGCGAGGGAGAGGGCAGCGACGATGGCTATGGCGGGTGCGCCACGCACTTGCATTGTCTTAATGGCGGTCCATCCTGTCTGGACATCGTTGACGGGTATGTAGACAGATTGATGGGGTAATAAAAGTTGATCGAGGATCTCGAGAGAACCGCGACTATATTTTATTGCGAGGAGAGTCGAGGAAGGAGCTGATTGAATTTCTGCCATTTTGAGTATTCTCTTTTTGCCGTCCTAGTTGACGTGAAAGTGGGATGGTGGGATGTTGTGTTGGATGAAGTTGGAACCTTCAAACATCTTCGGGCGTAGTGCTACAGACGATATTGTCAACTCAAACAGGTCGAACCTCATGAAAAGTCATAGAGGGCCCCGAGCATACCTCCTGCAGGACCGAGATCTCTTTCTTACCTGTTAGGCAAGCAGAATTTTGGAAATGCAGCACCGTTATACTTGCTTACAAAATCTCATCCCACCATCATCCACAGGAGAAGAGAAAAAAAACCCAATATCGATAACACTCGCCGGAATTGCGCGATTTCAAGGCGCCGTCCCGGCCGAACCAATAAACAGGCCCACGCCCCTCCATGTCGCATCCCCCAGCTATCCTTGTGTGGTCATCGTTCATTTCTAGCAGGCATAGGCAAGGCTGGTGAAGGAGTGGCTATCTGCTTGCCTCTCTGAGCAAATGCGGATTTGGGAGCCAGGCAATCTAGAAACTGCATTGTTAATGATGGAGAGTTGATTAGCCAATCAGTGCCGCATTACTCGGCCGCACGACACCCGAAAAGTCCGAGTCTTCAGCTTATCGTGGTTGCCGTCCTGCTCATTCATGATAACCGCCTTGGAAAGTCCATGCCTCTATTTCCTAGTCGGTCTCGCTTGGGGTGCAGGACCGCAGGCTCGCTCTTCCAAGATCCGCCCACAGCGAGGAGGTTACAACAGAATCAACATGAACGGTGCAACAATAACGAGAAGAAAAAAACTCTACGATTTCCGTTCGGACAAAACGTTATCTCCAGGCGAAGGCGGGGGAGGCGCATTGGGCAGCCTTCCCTTGTACCCTTTTTTTCGGGGTCCGAAATGGCTGGGATAAACATCCGAGATGCGAGAAAGCTAGAAGGCTCCGACATTGGAATGCTTAATCACCATGCGTTTGGGTGTCATTACGCAGCATGCAACCCTCAGATGTTCGCACTGGAATCTTGGACGGGATCCGCAGCTTCCGCTTTGCTTATTCACCTTTTTCTAACAAACTCTCGCGTGCCTATGATACCTAGCGTAATCTACTACAGTTAAAAGACCAAGAGTCTCCCGGCGTTTTATTTTCTTAATTGTAAGTTTAATCTTCCCCGCTCTTTCTTTTATGATGTTTTTCTTATCCTATATTTTTATTTTCCCTGCCGTCATTTTTTTGTCTTTGATTTCCTTGCGTTCGTCGTGTTCTGGATTGGCGAACTCAAGACACTAACCAAGATGTCGATGTCGCGGTCACCAGAAGAGTGGGAAATGGAGAAACAGGCGCCTCTTGCCGACCGGAGGAGGCCAGGTGATTTTGAAGAAGAGATTCAATTCAGACCTCGCGCGCCGGAACCGTTTCTCCAAAGATATCTAGGAAACCCGAAATATCTACTACCATTAGTTGGTGGTATCTTCTTATTAGCAGCCCACTTCAATGGCTTCCTATCGAAGCGAGCAGATGTGGATTTAACAGCCTCCTTTGAAATATTCAGAGCGAGGAGCGTAACGCTCGAACAGAGGGTTGAAAAAATACTCGATACTTCACCGTTAATAGGTATGGACCACCACTTCGGAGTTAGCGGGACCTCGTACATCCGACAGTAGAATCGTTGCTAAGCAGGTCACGCTACCCGCAGATACCCACATTGACCTCCCCATACTCGTTCGCTTTTTATACCAAAACAAGATATACTACGACAACTTCTCAATTCCTTTTAGCCAAGGCGGCCTCTATGGGCATGTCGATATCCCTCGGCTTAAATCTTCCAAACTCGGCGGCGTCTTCTGGTCAGTCTTCACTGCCTGTCCGGCATCCTCGCTGGACCCGGACGAGGAATTCAGAGATGAAGTCTACTACGAATCTATTCACGACACGATCCAACAAATCGACCTAATGAAGCGGATCATTCGCGCATATCCGCAAAGTTTCCAATTCGCAACATCTCCAAAGGAATTCGAAGATATCTTTAAAAAGTCGGGAGGTAAAAAGGTAGCAAGCGTATTAGGAATCGAAGGACTCCACCAGATCGGAAACTCGCCCGCCGCAATCCGATTATTTTACGAGGTCGGCGTGAGATACATCACCCTGACGCACAACTGCAACAATCTCTTCGCCGATGGCGCTTTGGTACCCGCACCTCACTGGGGAGGCCTAAATCCCACCCTGGGACCTCTGCTAATCCACGAATTCAACCGTCTGGGAATGCTCGTCGACCTTTCCCACGTCAGCCCGGACACCATGCGAGATGTCCTAGCAGTCACCAAAGCTCCGGTGATATTTAGCCATTCCTCCGCTTTCGCGCTAACCCCTCACCCCAGGAACGTCCCCGACGACGTCCTCCATCAGGTGCAGAAGAACGGGGGCGTCGTGCAAATCAACTTTGCCCCCGAGTTCATAACCCAAGGCGGCGAGGATGGCGCCACGATCAAAGACGTGGTCGATCATACAGTATACATTGGCGAGAAAATCGGCTGGGATCACGTGGGCTTTGGCAGCGATTTCGACGGTATCGAAACGGTGCCCGTTGGCATGGAGGATATCACGAGGTACCCGGCTCTGATCAAGGAATTATTGAGAAGAGGCATATCGGACGAAAATGTGAAGAAGGCGACGGGAAAGAATGTGCTAAGGGTATGGAAAGCGGCGGAGGCGGTTGCGAAGAAGCTGCAGAGTGAAGAGACAACGGAATTGGAAGATGTTGTCGAGCCTATGCATTTTGAATGATCCAGGTTGTTTCTCGTTTTAGGGTTGAGATATGAAGCTGTACGGTTGTTAGTGATGTATATGGATATACCCCGCTTACCATTGCCTTTTTTTTGGCTTGATTTTTTTTTTTTGTCTTTCTACAGCGTGAGGATGGAATCGGTTTTAGTTATGTCAAGGCAAATGGGTTTCTTTGCGATAGAGGTTTTGGGAATCAGGAAATTCACCATGCACCTAAAATGGAAATGTACCATAGGAATTACAAAATTTGAGAGATCGAACGTTCCTCTAAGCAGGGAGCCAGGTGTGAGTTGAGGCTAGAATTTACTACGAGTATATATTATGGATCAGGGTTGCGTCTCCAGGAAAGAAAATCACTATCAGGCAGCTTCAGCCCCAGCTTTCCCCTACACGTATACTCTAACCTTCTCAAAAGCTTATTGTCTGAAATCCTGTCAATTCGATATTTGACTATAGTACTCCACTCAGAGGTGACATATTCGTCCCCCCATAGACCTTTTCCCTCGCATTCCTCCCAATTCCTTTTGCTTACTATTAAGACATAAGACTAAATATTAAGAGAGCACGGGAGCAGGAATCCATCCAAAAAAAATTACAAGGTGAAACGAAAAACAGCGACACCATACCCTTGCCGACCAAAATACAAAAAGCCTTCAAAAAAAAAAAGGGAGAAAGAATACAACAGTCGAATCTATCCTCCCATATGAGAACCTTCAACTTTCCCCAAAATTATATCTTACTCAACAGTGACCGATTTAGCCAAGTTTCTTGGGAAGTCCACATTAAGGCCCTCAAGAACAGCAAGCCAGTAAGCGATCAACTGCAACGGGATGACGTTCAGAATACCCTGGAGAACGTCGACGGTCTGCGGGATCTGGATAAGTTCGCACTGCTCTTGTGCAAACGTTTCATCGCCTGCACTGCAGATAACAATTGGACGACCGCCGCGAGCGATAACTAAAGTGGAGTTAGCATATTAAATTTCGCTATGAGACCTTATATTCAAGGATAAGGAACATACCTTGCTGAAAAGCGTTCAAAGACTTGGCAAAGATATCGTCTTTTGTCAAGATCATGATGATTGGAAGGTTTTCGTCAACCAAAGCCAAGACACCATGCTTCAATTCACCAGACATGACGGCCTCGCAGTGCAAATAAGAAATTTCTTTAATTTTGAGAGCACCCTCCAAGGCGGTGGCGAACTGATGACCACGGCCAAGCAAAAGAAGAGACTTCTGACCTTGGAAGAATCGCTTGCACATATCCTTGATAGCTTCATTGGTGTCTAAGAGGGTCTTGATCTGGCCTGAAATCTTACCAAGTCCCTCCATGATTTCCTCGCGCCTCTTCTGCTTTGATGCTCGATCCTCACTAAGGCTGAGCGCAAACATGACGAGGGCAATGTATTGGGAAGTATAAGCCTTAGTTGAAGCAACACCGATTTCCGGGCCAGCGTTGATATGGACACCGCAGTGGGTGAGGAGAGAGATGGAGGAACCGACAACGTTGACAATTCCGACGCAGAGAGCTCCCCTCTCCAAGCAGAATCTCAAAGCCATCAAGGAGTCAGCAGTCTCGCCAGACTGAGACACGAAGACACAAGTATCGTCTCTGAAAACAGGTGCCTGACGATCCAAAAAGTCGGATGCCAACTCGACGGCAATTGGGATTTCGGTCAGTTCTTCGAAGATGCCACGGACTGCCATACACGAGTGGTATGAAGTGCCGCAAGCAATGAAAATAATACGTCTGCAGCGCCTAATAGTGGAAATAAATCTACTAAGACCACCCAGCGTTACAGTCTTGTTGTCGAGATCCAAGCGACCACGCATGGTGTTGATGACGGATTCAGGCTGTTCAAAAATTTCCTTTTGCATGAAGTGATCGAACTTGCCCTTCATGATCTCCTGGAGCTCCATCTCCAAAGTCTGGATGTTTCGGACGGCACTAGTAGTTCCTTCATCCTTCTTGATGCGATGGATGTTCAGCTGACCCTCGTGAATATGGGCGATATCGTCATCTTCAAGGTAGAGGACTTTTTTGGTATGCTCGATAATAGCTGATGGGTCAGAGCTCAGGAAGAATTCGGCGGGCTCTGGTAGACCATTGTCGCTCAGGAATGCTCGTGATACAGATCTATGGAGCAAAGATTTGTCTGGTGGAGCGAGGAGAGTGTTGGACTTTTTCGCGGCAAGATTATGGCTGGCCTTCTCAGCGGAGAGAGCACCTCCCTCTGCGGCTTCCGAGTACTCGACATCAACAAAGTCGACCTTGAGCTTTTTGCTAGTTCTTACACCGATAACGAGCGGGGAACCCCTTCTGGCGGCAATAATTTCATTTGGAAAGTGGATAGACTTGATCAAAAGTCCGAAAGCGCCCTCCAATTCCTTGATAACCGCCTTGGCGAGAGTAGTAAAGTCGATATCCTTGTTTGTATCGTAGATGAACTTGGCGAGCTTTGCGATACACTCAGTATCGGTCTCGGTCTCGAACTTGAGTCCTTTGGATTCAAGAACAGACTTGAGTTCCTTGTAGTTTGTGATAATACCATTATGGACAACCGTGAACTCGAAAGTGGGGTCGGATCTATAACACGAGTCTCCCATTAGCTACGCTCCTGGCTCGTTAGAGCGAAATATGATAGGCAATGTACCTATGCGGGTGGCAGTTCAGTCTCGAGGGCTTTCCGTGGGTAGCCCATCGGGTGTGAGAAATGGCGGCGTGTGAAACAAAGGTAACATCTGGGTCAGGAGCAGCCTCTTCGATAAGCTGGCGGAGCTTAACGACCTTTCCGACCTCTTTGAAGGCAAGGACTTCGCCTTCCTTGTCACCGTCGACAACAAGACCTGCAGAGTCGTAGCCTCTGTATTCGAGTCTAGATAGGCCTGTTTTTCACGCGATTGAAGTAAATATTAGCTATAAGTTCGTACTATAGGTATTTCCTATCCCAGAGTGCTCGGGACCAGGTCCCAACACAAAGCCCTAGAAACACACAAAACGTCATGGCGGGGAATGCCACCAGCTAAACGCGAACTAGAGATGCAGCACATTTTCCGTGGAGTAAAGCTGGGAGACCATTGCTATCACCAGAAGAGGGAGGGAATGGAGGAAGCATTACCAACCTTGGAGAACACATTCAAGAATGAACTTTCGGTCTCGTTCAACGAGATAGTTCAAATAACCAAAGATACCACTGCACCAGATAAGACAACCGTGTCAGTTCCAACTGTTCCTCCTGTAACCCAACTTCCGTCCATCCACTCAAACGACCAGGTTTCGGACATTGAACATACCACATATTGGGCTATATTATGTTATGTAAAGGGGGGGGTTTGTTTCGATGGGATGTACGTATATCGTATAACGGAGACTCGGATTGTGTGCGAAGACTGATTTGGTTCGATTGGAAGGCCCGAGGATTCGTGTTTATCGGACAGATATGAGAAGGTTTATTTCTCCGCTCCTATTTTCTGAGCAAAACACTCAAGATTAGCTAAACGACCGGCACCACCAAGCTGAAATAAAATAGAAAAGAATAAAAATAACACTATATGCAGCTGACAAAATGGTTGGCGAGGGGCTGTTTTGGCTAGCAATTTCAATTGCAGGGTGGCTTCCAAAAGCGAAAAAAAAGCATAAGCTTTGGAAAGATGGTAGGAGCAAGTTTATGGCTGCTTTGGGACGTAGAGAGCTTGGTGCTTTTGCACCCAAAAGTCCCTAACCCGGGTAGACAACATATATTGACTCTGGAGCAACCGATTGAATTGCCTTGGAGAATACTAGGCAGTTTGGACGGAGCTCAATGCCAAAAACCATACGTATTTGTGATGTAACTGTGAGGCTAGAGGGCGTGTGACCCTATCGCTATGGCATTTGGTGATTGCTCTATACCTTTGGAAGACACTGGACCAATTGGCGAGGAAACGAAATGAAGCGAGCCAGCCTAGAGCATATATAAGCTGGGAAAATGCTCCTGAGGGAACAATGTGAACGATTCTTGTCTCGTGGACCAGACAGACAGATAGATGCAAAAGGTGGAGGAGCTAGGAATACTGGGAGAAGGGCGGGGCAAGCTGGTTCCCTTTTTAAAGTGCACGGGGGGTATTTGGAATATTAGTTGAGATGCAGGGAGCTACAGCTCTGCCAGCTTAGCTAGCTGCTCATGCCATGCCGTGCCATTGCCGTTAGGGAAACACCAGCCTATCTCTGAACAGGTAAGGAATCCAGAGCGAATCCCAAGGACGCATAACAGGCACGTTCCCGATTGCCTCTGCTGCACTACCGCCAGCTGCAGGAGCCGAAAGGGGGACCTATTGGCATGATTGTGGGTACTCGTTGGTATCACACTTTTTTTTTTTTTTTTTCTCGTAACTGGCCTGACCCAGTCCTTGCACAAACGAAATCCTAAGCTTGCCAAAAACGCAAACCGATAGGGCTGATCTGACCGATACGAATAAAAAACATACTCAGGATGGGAACAGCAGAAGGAGGACCCAAGCCCACCATTGAACTGTGAGATGTTTTCTCAACGGCTCTGGAGGGCTGTAGCCGTATAGCATGTACCCGTCTTACATACCTCTCAACTTTTCTACCGAAATTCACCTATTCTGGGGGAACCGCAGTAATACGGGCTGAACGGCTGATCGGAAAGCACAAGACGTCAAAACAAAAAATGGAACCTCAAGAAAACCGGGGAGAATGGGAGTTGTGAAAGCAGAAGTTAGAAATTGCAAGAGAAAATAAAAGCCTTAGGTACCAATTGCAAGCTTGAGGGGCAGAGCTATCTACCACTCCTGAGTTTTGCCGAAAATTACTGGCAAAAAAAGAGGAATGCCAATTGATTGCCCTTTTAAACTTCTGATTGTCCCAGCTCTGCTGCAATGGACCTTCTTCGAATCTGATGATCACGAAATAAAAATATCAGGCGAAAAATTTGAGTGGGGAATCTTGGTAGGAATGTAACTTGGGTGGGTTTTTGGCCCCGTACCGTAAGTAAGTATTTTCGAGTTCGTGGATGTAGAAAGAGAACTGGGAGAAAGGAGTGGTTCCGTCTATGCGTTTCTCATGCACGATTTTAATGCACTGACGTGGGTGGCATGCGGGTTTGAGGCGACGAACGTGTAAGACCTGCCTGGCAAGCTAGCTAGCTTTTTCTTTCTTTTGGTTGCAACGGTATCGGCGGGTAAGCCGTGGGTGACAATGGACGTATAAAATTTTAATTTTTTTTTCCCTGCTTGATAATTTGAGAATTCAAATATACAGAGGCATCACGAGGGGAGGGTGGCATTCCCTTTTATAACTAAAATGAACGGATACATCTTCCTCGTCCGATCGTCAACGGGCGTGGCTACTGAGGGGCCTAGCCATACGTAAACGGTATCAAGGGGAAGCTCTTTTGGTGATATCAACTGTTAGGTCTCCCTTGATCCACCATAGAGTTTTACTTGCTTTTCATAATTTTTACTTTTTTTTCCCATCTACCCTCCACCTTTCCTTTGCTAGTCTGCTGAGCAGGATTCACTACTATTTTCAGTATGCACGCTTGTCTGCATCTGCCAAGGGTTCAAGGCTGGAGACATCGAAAGGAAAGTGGGTAACTTGGAGGGGAGGCAGAGCAGGGAGTAAGAGGAGGGGACAGGCGGAAAAAGCAAGAATCCCTTGTAGCTTCTTTCTGTTCGCGAACGGAAACGCGCATGGAGAGGGAAGGGCAAAGGAAGGGTGGTGCCATGACATCTGCAAGTCGGCCTCTCCATATGAAGCGCAAGCCGACCTTTTCGCCCCGTTATCAATTACAACGGCTATGGGATGAAAGTCACGTATCGTACCAATGCATATCGTGACGCCCGATCAATTGATCTCAGAACTCTGCCTTGAACTCGACATGCCTTGAGGCGTATGCATTCTAGCCAACATGGCATGACTAGCATGGAGATTCTCTCTCTCCTCAGTTTAGTCTACCGCATCCATTATCTCCAGCATGAATCAACACATGCACGATGAACCTGCTAAGACGTTACAACCCGCTTCGACATCCCCCATTCTTCGATTCACCCAAACATTAGTGTAGATGCGGGAAGAGCAAGAAAAACCCACTCAGTCTCCACGTATGCATGCGAGTAAGCTTTTCCGATCTTATGGCTTTTTACTTTTCTATACTTCATCCAATGCAATGTGTCGTTTACGCATGTACAATGGATCAACGAAACCGTGCATCGTTTCAAACTACCGGAACCAGCATATGAGGAACCTCACATAACATCCATTCCAATCGATCGGGACCACAATTGAAGCTCAAAGAGCCTTTTCAGGAATATTACCCACAGCCCGAATTCCGCGCGTGTAAAAGGACAATAACGGATTGTTCTGGACAGTCTGTTCTCTTCCAGCTTCCTCATATTATTGTTCGGTTCAGCCGTGAGTGGGAGAGGCTATATTTGGCTCGTGAATGCTAAGATTTTAATCAAATCGAATCCACCTGATATCGTTATCGTGGGGGAAGCCGAAATACCGAATGTCACCTCAATAAAACAATAAAACTTTCCTCCACGGATATTATGTTGAGTTTACAGATCTGAACACGGCTGCTAGAAAAATATTTTCCTTCCTTATCCATGGCAATAGGGAAACTTTTTCTAAAAAGCCATGGAACGGCAACTTGAGCCACCCTATTGATCCTATTTTTGGGGGCATCTGTCTGGGGCGAGCAAGATTAAATTACAGAACGGTCAATCAATCAATCCACTCTCAGGGATTGCTAGCAATGGTGCCACTGACGCAGGAACCATGTCTCTGAACAAAAGCCAATTCGAACAGCTTGGCCCAGCTAAGGCTCTTTTTCGCTGTTTTCTCGCCACCCCTAACTGTGTTTGTATGCAGAATGTCGATGTTGGAATGATGCAATTCAACCTTGGGGCGGGTCTGACCAAGTCCAATCAACTGGTCATTCTAGAAGCAGAGATCCGGGCCTTGAGCTCCCTGCCAGTCGTAGACGGCATCCTGCAGCATTTTAATTAAACAAAAGACGGTCTGTGAGGCCCACTTTGCGTCTAAGCCTCAGCGAGCCCCTTTAGCGAAGTTTAACTCGCCAAAAGAAAGCAACATGATCTTTCTCAACAAACAACACAAGTTGAATATCGTGACATCTCAGTAGATTTTCAACATCAACCTCTATTTAATTTCCACTGTAACTATATTTGGAGACGGAGTTCGTGAAGGTTGGGGAACGGGGTCCCCGTTAGCTCTAAACGGACACAACATTGATCGTGTTCAGCCCTCAAAATGAACAAAGCCGATGAACACTCTGTCATGAACTCACCTTATAGCCTCATTTCGAATTCATGAGCAGAGAGTATCTTAGAAGACCTGACAGCTTACAATTACGATGGAGGGACGACACCTCTCTACAGCTTACCGGACAGGATCTCTTACCAGGTCTACTTTTCATGGCCTACATGCTACTTAATATCAATGTCAATTGCAATTGTATTGTCCCGAATTCTATATCAGATGTTTCTGTACATATAAAATGAAGTCGCCACGCTCCTTCGGTTTGTACGAAGACTGCCTATGGCTATCAATAAAACCGATGGCCTCCACGTGCCCACGGCGGCCTGTTACTATTGATAGAATTACAAAAAAGGCCAGCGTGTGAATTCTGCATCTCATCGTAGCATATACCCGAGCAATATGATATTAACTTTCCGGCTCATTTTCATATGATCCATTGGCCATTCTCGGCATTCTCGGAAACTAAATATCTCTTGTCGAATTTATACGTGTAGCAATGCTTATAGCCTTGCAGCCCCCTGTAAAATACCTATACTAAGCACCCCATAATACGCAGTAACCTTCCAGCCATATAGCCCGGATAATCAGCAGTCTGCGCAGCCAAGATGTCCCAACCACCCCGCATATGTCTCCTGCCGCTTCGACCCCTCAGACCCGGGCCAATAAGGGTTTCAAAACAAAGTACAACCACTTGCAGCTCGTCCCAATCGCCCCACAGCAAGAGGAGAAGCAAAGGACGGAAACACTGCTACCTCCCCTTCATCTCCCGGGATATGCCGCTTTGGAATGACTCTCCTCCTCTTCCAGCTTTCGCCAGGGAGGAGAACTTTAACGGCTAAAAGCAATAAACATAAATGCAAAATATCTATGACGGGTGGGGCAAAGGACGTTGGGGAAGAGCTTACACGTACTGCCAGACCAGCTGCAGATACGGCTGAAGGTGATACAACTTGCATGAAGGTATCGAGGGTCTGGAGGAGGTTGATCTTGTTCCGTGGAGACCACCAACTACCGGTGCAGCGGCAGGCATGCTGGTTCTCGAGGAAAACTCTAAGCAGCTGATGGCCGTGCTCGGGTACAAGGTTACTAAATGGGCGTTTGGCTAAGCTTGTGCCGCCAGTCGTTTGCAGGCAACAAAGCAGGACTAATGCAATCTAGAGTATGAATATGCACTCCGATGCGTAGGCATATCAAGGATAGCCATATCTCAGATGCTATCGGGTCATCGTGGCTATGTTTGATATATCGATATGGATTTAGGAGGCATCCATTAAGATATGATTGATACGATATAGACGAATAACTAATGAAGTCGATAATGATGTTACATGCAGATAGGAAAGCATAACGCCAATGAAACCCCTGTCCCCTTTATCGAAGTTAATATTGATCCTTAACCCAAATGAAATCAAGCAGGCAAAGCATATGCGCCGGGTATCACTTCTGCCGTGGTGTCTTTCACCACAGCTTTTTCTTTGACCAAGGCTTCTCTCTTTGCCTCCAGCCTAGTCTGGTCCAGATTCTTAGCCTTTGCCTCCATCAGCATTTCCATTGATACGTTCGAGCCTGGATTTAATCTGTTATTAGCCACCCCGCACACTCCTTTTTAGGCAAATGGATGTATAGAATGTGTTACTTACCCCCACAAACGATAACTACTACCAAACTATCCTCCCTCAACTCGGGGCACACCCTCCTCAACGCACCATTATAACATGTAGCAACCGAAACACCGCAGGCATCTTCAACCAGCAACCTCTCATCTTCCGCCAATTTAACACATCCCATCAAGGCCTCATCATCTGTCAAGACCACACTCCTGACATCCAAACCCGCTTCCTTTCCCCCTCGCCTAGCATACTCCCAGGTCTGTTGGCTTACTTTCCTAGCACCCAACGAGGTAGCTCTCGAAGTGATTGATGGGAGCATGTGGTGCTCATCGAGCTTCATGCTGGTGGCGAGCGAATCGGCACCAAGGGTTTCAACAGCTATGATTGGGACTTTATCCCAGCCATGGGATTTGAAGCCCTGAACTACCCCGTTGAAGAGGCCGCCACCGCCGACGCTGAAGACTATGGCATCCGGGATTGGATGAGATGGGGGAAGTTGTTGTGCGATTTCCGTGACAATGGTGGAGTTACCCTCCCAGACGTAAGGGTGACTTTTATCCTGTTAGTATATTTCCTTGTCCTTTACAATGAATCTCTACATGACATGGTCAATGTGGGGTTAGAGAAGTGCGACGTACTCAAATGGAGGGCAATAAACTGCCCCCTCGTTCCCTGCCATCAACACGTTCCTCATATACTCGTCCGCTTCGAACCAACTAGCGCCATGGACATGAAGATCTGCATCCATTGCCCGAATCTTATTCTTCATCAGTTCGCTAGTCATGGTGGATACAACGACTGTAGTTGGGCATCCGAGCATCTTTCCTGCAGTTGCAGCCGCGAGACCCGCGTTACCGCCCGAAGAGCAGTAGAAGTGTGTCTTGGAGGAAGGCGACGAGGATGCCTGGTTATTGGCAAGGGTTCGGAGGTACATGTTCCCCATGCCGCGGGACTTGTAGGAGCCGGAAGGTTGGAGGTTTTCGAGTTTCATGAAGACTTTGCTGTCAGGTTGGTAGGGTTGGTCAGTTTTTGGTCAATTGAATGGGACATGAAGGATTTGGAAAAGCAAATGGAGGGCTAGTTACCATCCTACCGCTCTACTGAGGGCTTTGGATTCTTTCAATGGTGTCTGGCACCATGGCAGCTCTGGCTGCTGGGTGGTGGAAGGGTATGCGATCGTCATTTCGAATGATATAAAATATAGATGGCGAAAGATATAAACAGGCTCGCAAAGAATTAAAAAAAATAAGGCGATATATTAAAAGGATGTAAACTATAGGGCCAAAGAAGAAGCTTCGCAAGTATGTTGAATCTGCTGAATTCTTAAATTTAAAATTCAAAAAATTCTCCCCGTCGCGCCCGTCAAGTTTTATATTCCTCTCGTTGTCCAGCGAAATTTACAACAAAAGCAACCTGCATACATGCCATAAGCTTTTTCTAGAACCAACTCCCCCAGCCAGATCCTTCACTTTATGTACTGCACATATAAAACATTTCGTCAGTAGGCAGCTACATTGGTTATCCACATCACACATCATAGTCCGCATTAATTTGCCATCTTTGTGAATACTTTACCACTATTACTTTCCTTATCGCTCCGACTTTCAATATACTTTCTTATTTTGATAGTTTTTCTTATTCTTATCATGAAAAAAATTCTAGAGCTACCACGTTATCGAAGTTTCTTTTTCGCAATGTATCACTTGAAGCTCACCATTTCTAAATTTGAGCATCTTTGGGTAGACTAGGTTAGCAAAGCTGGCCGTCTAGCGAACCGGCCGAACTCCAGCGAGCAACTCTAATTCCGTCGACGGCCACGCTCCGAGACCCAGCAATGCGGTGGATCTTACGAATTCAAACAGGATTCAGCGCCGTCCCGGGAAGAAAAAGAAGAAAAAAAAACTAGCATTATCTGGAAGAGATAAGAGGTCAACTTCCAGATATGTCTACAAAAGCGAAAATCTGGGGAAAAGAAAAGCACCAATTGTTTTTGGGGGTGGCGCCTTTACTAATCCATTTGGATTGGATCACGGAGCTATTACAGCTAACTATGGGCGAGCTGCGTTGCCGAACATGTTGGGAACGTTTTAGATATCAGAAAAAAGCAGCCGTCGGAAGGAACGCTGATTGGGCCATCCATGGGGCTTTCGG
Source organism: Dactylella cylindrospora (assembly GCA_012184295.1). Taxonomy (NCBI): domain Eukaryota; kingdom Fungi; phylum Ascomycota; class Orbiliomycetes; order Orbiliales; family Orbiliaceae; genus Dactylella; species Dactylella cylindrospora. The sequence continues at coordinate 109,704 of LDUD01000102.1, forward strand.
AGTGTATGCATGGGACATCCAAGGAGCTTGTTAAGGCTGCAGAAGGATATTCAATTGCGATATTACCCCTTCCGCGATTCTAACCACCGCTATCAACAAAGAGAGTCATGAAAATTTTTAACCACCTCCCGCTAGGGACTCCTCGCGACCCCCCTGGTGATTTTACTAGGGAACCCCAAGTTCCCGCCTAGGAAGAATCCCAGGTCCAGGACGTCGATTGCATCGATTTGTCTTGTTCGCGAATGGCTAGAGCAGCCAACCCGACGGCAGATGTACGGGGGACGCCATAGCTGGTTAAAAAATGGTTAAAGCCCAAGCGTTGCTTAGTTTCCAACGGGTACGGTCGGCAACCCTCGCAATATGGGGTAATAGAAACGTAACAACGGTGTTCGGACGCTATGCTGTTTCCTTCTTCTGTTGAGGTTCGTGAAATGTGCATCAATGATGTGTATCGGAAAGAGGAGGGAGCACGAGAATCGATTGCATGGTCAGATGGTGCTTGACCGTTGGCTTATTGCGACTTCGGATTCTTGGTCGCTTCATCAGTAGTAAATATGTACATAGAATGCGATTGGTTGGCTCCACACTCCAAAAGTATGCTACCATGCGATATTATTCCGGAGATAGTCAAAGATCTAGTGCGAAGAAACTGGTGGGAGGGGGGGTATTAGAAGAGGGAATATGAAAATAGGGCAATCCATGAACACGTATATCGTTACACCAAAAGGAGAAGAGTGAGTGCAAATACGTATGCGGGTATATGAGCAGCGAGAAACAAAGAAACCAGATAACCGCCCCCGAAAACATGAACACCGTCATTAACAAAAAGAAAATCTACATCGTGACTTCGTACTGCAATCCCATTGTCGCCTTTGAGAGAAACGCCGTTAACAATTATCCGAGAACTTTTTCGTCGCCTTCGAGAAGTAACTTTCAGACATTTACTTGAGGATAACATCTATCTGGAACTCGTGCTCAATTTCGGCATCCTCAAGTGTCATGTCCTCCTCAAGTTCGTCGCCATCGAAGTGAAGCTCGATTTCCGTGTCGTTTTCGTCGAGATTTCTCTCTTCTCGGATCACTTGAATGACCTCGCTAACTTTCATAGTCTATAAAATTCGTTAACACTAATGTCTCCAAGAGGGGAAGCTACGACAACTTACCGGCTTAACTTTCATCTTTAATTGCTTGAAATTCTTGCCCTTCAGCATGATGAACATGGGCTTAACATTCAATGCAATGCCTGGAACTTCCTCCTCATCATCACCACTCAGTTCCCATGCGTTCTTAGCTTCCTCTCTCTCTTTAACTAGTTGCTCCCAGTCTTCCTCCCACATGGCATCAAAAACTATTTTACACTCATCCGGTTTGATGCCATCGTGTATCGCCTGTTCTTCTTCCATCTGTCGCCTTGCTAAACTCGTCCTCCTGTTTTTGTCCTCAATGTACATCTTTCCCTCCCTATCGAATCTAATACCAAGACTCTTAGGGACGGTGGAATCGAAAACGCGGGTTTCGTTTCGCCAGATCAAAACAAGCCTATCAACCCGCGACTCATCAAAGTGTTGCATCTTGCCCCATGTTGTCCGGACCACCCCTAGCGTCTGCCCGAATTTGCGATTGAAAACCATCGGTTTGACGCCTTCTATCCTGCTGACAACGAGGATTTGAACGATAATGTCTTTAGTCTTGTCGGCCGGTTCGGTGGAGGCTCTCCCATTTGTTTGAGTGCCTGCAGGTGGGTTTTCGGATATAGCTCGTTGCGAAACCTGGGTTGTGGGAGGGGCTGCTTTGGCTTGGGCTTGTTTTCTCTTGTAGTCTTCGAGGATTTTATTCACCTCATCGGCTTCCGCATTTAGTTCTGGTAGGAGAGAAGGGGATCGCGTTCTAGCCGCTGAAGGTCTCCTAGGGCGATGGGCAGTGTCGTCGGTGTCATCGCTGTCCTCGTCGGATATAGCAATGGCACTAGATACATCCAGTTATTAGTGATATAAAAGCTAAGTTTGTTTGATTAGGCGCTGGCATACCCTTCGTCACTCTTTCTCCTCTTCGACGCCCTACTCGAATACCGCTTATCTTGCTGTTCTTGCCTCTTTTTCTTTGCCAAGGCTGAAGCTTCTTCAACTTTTCTCCTATGCTCTGCCTCTCGTTCTCTTATCCTCTCCTCTTCGATTCTCAGCATTCCTGCGTGGACATCTTTTGATCTTCCCCAATACTCCAAGTCGTCTAGCTGACCTGTCTCCCTCTTCTCTTTCTTCTTAGTCGCATTCCGGCCGGATGTTGCTTTCTGCGCTGTTGATGCCGACTGAGATGATGTCGGTGTTTTGGAAGAGCTTGGAGAATCATCGATGACGATTGATGCTGTATTTGAGGATGCGGATTCTAGAAGGTCTGTTTTTGGCTTTTGCTGTGACTTTGGGGGTAATATCTTCCGCTTGAAGAACATTGGCTTCATAACGGGTTTCTTTCCCTGGGGCGACGCCATGGTTTGCGACTGTTTGTTTTGATTGCTGCGACAACAAGGAAAAGATTTGTCCTAGACCGCAAAGATGTAGAAAGAATAGGTGAGTTGCTGTTGATTCTAGAAGGATATGGTGAGTCGCATTGAGGCGAAGGTTTTTATATGTCAAACGTAGTAACTGAGCATTGGTGTATCAAGATGGCAACTGAGGCTGTAGCTAACAAAGGGCGATGAGGCGAGATCGTGGGGGAAGGATTCCGGTTCCTGTTTGTTGCGGTTGGAAGAGACAAAGACCTGTCGCTCTTCTAGGCGAAAGGCGGCCCAGTGCGTGTTGTGACAGGGTGTGCTAGGTCATGTGATGCCTCCCCTTTTGGGGCTGTCAACGCGGCGGAAAGCCCACCCAGTTCAAGTGCACCCTCCCCGACCACAGGGAACCCTTGGGGTATTCATTGCCCATAACTTAGGTAAGAATACCCCCGGTCGACCGTATTATCAGCCAATAAACAGCTATTCCCTTTACTTTGCTGCTTCTCATATTTGTGTAAAATCTTAATGCGTATTAGCACTTAAGCTTACCTAGGTCTAGAGGTGATCTTCTCTACAATGCGATGTAATGAGCACTCGAACTCACGGATCACAAAATACCAATATCAGAGGTCGGATCAAAGGGGAGTAAACTTTTCCACTCTATATTTGCTTCACTCCCTATAAATCCAACCGTAAACCGCAGTCTTTACGCCACTATATACACGCCCAATTCGCAAATCATCCAATTTTCATTTTAACTTTCTTTGGCGACATCCTCAACAGCTTTTGTTAGAATCTCGCAAGCATCCTTCATCTCTGCCTCGCTGATAGTTAACGGTGGGATAAACCTCAATGTCTCATAAATACTCGTGGTGAGTGTCAGCATATCCCGGTCAAGACATTTCATCTGAACCTTTGTCGCGAGTCCCTTTGGGACATCCTTTGGTGTCAAAGTTGGGAAGCCGGGAGAGTTGAATTCGAGGCCGACCATAAGACCAAGGCCACGGATGTCTTTTATCAAGTGGCCAGTCTTGGGGGACGATTTGAGGGCATTGAGGGTGTTAAAGAGTTGTTTCGATCTAGAGACACCGTGTGAGTAGTGCGAGTCTCACTTTTCGAGGGCCAAGATGAGATTACCTGGCTGCAACATTGTCAAGGATCTTCTCTTCTTGCATAACTTCTGCACAAGCTATTCCTGCTGCACAAGCGACAGCATTACCTGCATAAGTACCGCCCATACTTCCAGGGTTTTGTTTGTCCATCAGTTCCTTGCTTGCAGCAATTCCACTCAGGGGCATTCCGTTCGCAATCCCCTTTGCCATAACCAGAATGTCAGGCCTAACATCCCAAAACTCTGATGCAAAGTATTTTCCCGTTCGACCGAACCCAGACTGAACCTCGTCAAGAATCAAAAGAATATTGTTCTCGTCGCAAATCTTCCTCACCCCCGGCAAGAAACCTGGTGGTGGGACTACATAGCCGCCTTCGCCTAGAATTGGCTCAATTATGATAGCAGCGGTATCCCCAGGGGCTGACTGTTGCTTTAGTAGCACCGTCAGCTCGTGAAGAGGATCATTACAGCAATTCTCGAACCCGAACTTTTCGTTCCTTGCGGCAACACCGCACTGGCCGCAGTATGGGAACGGGGTTGTCAAAACGCCTGGCACAAACGGTGCAAACCCTGAGCTGTAAACAGTCTTGCTCTTTGTCAGGCCCATAGTGCCAAAGGTACGACCGTGGTAGGAACCCTGCATGACCACGACGTTTTGGCGCTTGGTGGCCATGCGAGCCAGCTTGATCGCAGCTTCGACAGCCTCGGCACCAGAGTTCCAGAAGAAAAAGGTGTTTAGGGATGGGTCGGGCATGACAGGTTTAAGGCGTTCGATGAGGGTTAGCATTGGTTCGTGCATTGCAATGTTGACCTGGGCATGGACGAGCTTGTCGATTTGAGCATGCATGGCAGCGGTGACTTTGGGGTGACAGTGGCCTGACAATACCACTCAGTTTCCAGCACAGATCAACATGCAAGGGGATTTAAGCAGAACATTCAAACACCAAACCCTGGCATTTCGGACTCATTCCACGCATGCACTCTGGATCTGTGAAAATATGGGACGCGGTGGTTCATTGGGTGAGAAGCATCTTATGCATACCTAGGTTGGTGACCCCGATACCCGCGGTAAAGTCAAGGTATTTGCGGCCCTCATCAGTCCAAACGTAGCTCCCCTTGCCTATAGGTATGCAATAGATCCATTAGTAATCCTTACATCGATTTGCGTGTTTGATTGGGCCCGCAGACTGCATAAGCTACATATGCTGTTGGGGGAATATGTGTCGATTGGGCAAAAAATGCAACAAGACGCACCTTTTGTGAGGACTTGGTTTGACAGGCGACCAATTCCCTAGCAGCGATAATGAAAGGAGAACCAGAGTTTCAGCAGGCAAGGACCCAAATAACCAACCGAGGAATTAAGGGCCTGGTTAAGCTCACCTTGGCAATATGTTGAACCCCAAAAGCGGCTCTGGTAGTTGCAGCCATTGTTTAAACGATGTGAATATCTTTCCTGTATACCAATTGAGAAATCGAGAGTCAGAATTACGAAAAAGATAAAAGTTAGGATTTAGATTTGAGATACCGAGTTGAAGCAGGAAAGTTTGAGGATGAAGAAAATTTTCGGTGATTTTTTTTTTACTTTTGCCATTAGGGAAAGTCAAGGATGATATGATCTGACCTGATCTGATCTTGAGAAACGTTCGAACTGTGGCTGGAACAAATTCGAAGAGTTCTCGTTTTCGAGTTACAGCGCAGATGGGTCACGAACGGGCTACAGACGGCAAGGGAATTGACCAATGAGCGCCGTTAGATTGTAAGCCGCCGTAGCATAGGCGGAACTCTCCATCATGAACCCGAGATGTTGAGAAAGAGGCTCTAGTTCTGTACTGAAATGTGCTTGCATCTGCTACTATCCTGCGCATACCTGAGACTGAGTGGTAGCCGGTGCACGTTCCAGGCCTTTTGTCATGGCCAGTCCGTCCCGATCGTTGTGAGGTTTATGCCAAGAGCCGGACGGTTTCTGGGGTAGCCCAGCCCAATCCAGCCTGGGAGTCCCTGCCATTTCCTGTTAATGAGGAACGGGAAGGGTGTGACGCGAAACCTGGCCGGCTGGCATGGAATTTCTTTTATTGTTTTTTCTTCTTTTCTTTGCTTTTCTTTTCGGGCTCACGACAACAACGAAAAAAAAAAAAAAGAAGCCAACCTCCCTCTCATCGCAATCAACCTATCGATCATCAATCAACGACATCACCACCGTCAATTTTACGCATCATCACCACATCCCCTCCAAACCCATCTCCCCATCAAATATCATCGCAATCTAGTATTACCATAGATTTCATCGATTGGCACCATCTGGATTCCCTAAAATTAGATTGTTTCCATTTGCTCCCGCCAACTGGTGGCGTCACACGATCGGATTTCGCGTTTTCTGCAGATACTTTCGCGCCTAGGCTGCTAGCCGGACTTGATAACCCGGCAAAATGAGTTACTATCAAAATCCAGACTCGACGACGATGAGTGTCGACGAAAATGCCGAATACGAAGCCGCCAACAAAGCCGTGGTATGTAGACGAACCTCCTCCGCTCTGACGTTTAATCGCTAATTGGGTCACCGCTAATGAATGCTTGTTCTTTGATTAAAATAGTTGGAAGACCCAGATGACTTCGAAACCTGGGAAAAATTAATACGGGTTTGTGAAAGCCTGGAAGGTGGCGGCGGGCTTAACCGAAACTCTTCTCCTCAGGCGATTGCTATGACCCGAAGCGCCTTTGATCGATTTCTGGCGAAATTCCCGCTGCTGTTCGGATATTGGAAAAAGTATGCGGACCTTGAATTCAGCATTGCGGGTACTGAGGCTTCCGAGATGGTATACGAGCGCGGTGTAGCTAGTATCACAAACTCCGTTGATCTATGGACCAGTTACTGCAATTTCAAAGTTGACACGAGCCACGACATCGAAGTAACTCGAGAGTAAGTACTCTTCTAAGAGTCAATCCCCCCGACGAAACTTTTTGGGAAAAATAACATAGCTTTCAACGGCGGGACAAGGAGTGTCCAGTGGTATATGCAAATTACATTATTGGAGATAACCTTGCTGCCGCGTAACCCCCTCCCGTTGTTTTCTACCCCTCTTCCCCCCCTCCTTCCCCTCCCCCCCC
>LDUD01000102.1:121718-133630 GCA_012184295.1 Dactylella cylindrospora
TCGCACTTTCTTGTTGATATGATGATACCACTAGCCATGAAGGCATGCTGACTATTTTTCGGTCTGGTGGATCCACCCACGCACATGCACAATAGAATAGGACCCATATACTATTTTCCCACTATACCATTGCAAGCCGATATACATTTACGGGATTAGTTCCAACGTTTTAGCTATTGCCTTTTTACCGTCATTGCAGTTTTCCGGCCGGGGCCAGCGATCTGAAATCTGCAGTCCTCTCGCCTGAACCCGCCAGCTTCCACCTTGTCGGCGGGAGTCTCGAGCACCACCTAATAGAAAAATAGATTAACAAAAAAAAAAAAAACTCAATCTGCTCCTCACTTCCTCCATATAAAAAATAAACAAAAAAGATCCCGTGCGGGAATAAAAGGATCCAGCACGCGATATAGCAAAGAAAGAAAGAAAAAAAAAAAAAGTTTTTGGTTTGGGGGTCCTTCTTTTCCTTTTGAATGACCAACCAAGCTGCCATTCTTAGAAGGACGTTAGCACTTCCAACTCTACGAAATACTCTTTCGAGAAGTCGGGTGCAGGTCTGCAGCTCTCTTCCCACGGCTTACTCGGAGCAGCTATTCCTGTCAAGTCTGCGGCAGATATCGCTAACACGGCTTCCTGCGTGCGGACCTGTGCAACGTCGTACACTGATTGGTGGTTGTTGTTTCCGCGCTGTCGACCAACATTATTATCATTGTGGCACGCACGTTGACGTTCCATCATCCCAAGCCAATACCAATACAGGAAGTATCAAGTCTACTCGGGCTAGTTCATCTGGTCTCGATTATTTAAATCATCGAGCTTGTCCTCTTTCGAATTCTCGGACGAAGCTACCATCATTACTCGAACGTTCGAGTCAAGCCTCGGTATCTCCAGTCTCTGCTAGGTTCTACGCTACCTCCTCTCCATCCTCTCTCAGTAGTTATTCTCAACCTATTCCTGTTAATACCAACAGCAGACTTGCGAAATTTATCGGGAGGCACAAACACAGACAGAAATTACGCTTTTGTTCATCTCGTCGTCACAGCATGTGTCGCTCCCACCATCTTGGAGGCGGTGAGGTCTCCTCTAGTATCGATGTCACCAAGGGAAGAGAGGTTCTCCCCAGTGCCATAAAGCCTGTAAACTACAAAGTCACCCTCGAACCTGACTTTGAAAAGTTCACATTTGATGGAACTGTTGTTATTACGTACGTACATTCCATTGGTATCAACTGTGCCAACTCAGCGATAAGAACTAACATTCCGTTCTTCTGTTGGACAGATTGAATGTTGTTGAGGATACAGATCAGGTTGTGGTCAACAGCACCGAGATCAAGATTCACTCTGCTCGTTTGGACAACCCAGAAGCCAAAGCTTTAGGCTCAGACGATATCACGTATGTTTTAAATTAATAATTACAAACTTCAAAAGTGCCCTTCTAACTCAAGTTTGAATAGCTACAATGAGGACCTCCAAACGGCTACCTTTGCGTTCGGCCACGGCCTCAAGGCAGGCACTACCGCCACCCTTGAGATCAAATACACCGGCATCCTCAATGACAACATGGCCGGTTTCTACCGTTCCTCATACAAGGCAGAGGATGGAACAACCAAGTACCTAGCCACTACTCAGATGGAACCGACCGACTGCCGCAAAGCCTTCCCATCCTTTGACGAGCCCGCCCTCAAAGCTACTTTCGATATCACCCTTGTCGCAGAAAAGAATCTCACCTGCCTATCCAACATGAACGAAATCGAAAGTAAGGACCTAGGGAACGGCAAGAAGGCAGTCACATTTGCCACCTCACCACCAATGTCTACTTATCTTGTTGCCTTTATTGTGGGTGACCTTCGATATATTGAGACCAATGAGTTCCGTATTCCGGTCCGTGTCTATGCCACACCAGGAACTGAGCACCTGGGCAAGTTCAGCTTGGACCTTGCTGCAAAGACCCTCAAGTTTTATGAAGATACCTTCGAGTCGCCATACCCTCTTCCAAAGATGGATATGGTTGCCATTCCAGACTTTTCTGCTGGCGCTATGGAGAACTGGGGTCTGGTTACCTACAGACTTGTCGACCTCTTGTTTGACGAAACTACTTCTGGAGCTAGCACTAAGCAGAGAGTCGCTGAGGTCGTCCAACACGAGCTTGCTCACCAGTGGTTCGGAAATTTGGTCACCATGGACTTCTGGGATGGTTTGTGGTTGAATGAAGGGTTCGCCACCTGGATGAGTTGGTACTCATGCAACGTTTTCTACCCAGAATGGAAAGTTTGGGAGACATACGTGGCTGATAACTTGCAATCCGCTCTTTCCCTTGACTCTCTGAGAAGTTCTCACCCAATTGAGGTCCCTGTTAAGAAGATCTCGGAAATTAACCAAATTTTTGACGCAATTTCTTACTCCAAAGGCAGCTGCGTCCTCCGTATGGTCAGTCAGTACATTGGCGAGAAGACTTTCATTGATGGTATTAAAATGTACCTCAAAAAGCACGCATACAAGAACACAATCACTAGCGATCTCTGGGACGCTCTTAGCACGGCATCCGGGAAGGATATCAGTGGCATGATGGATGTCTGGACCCGTCAGATCGGTCATCCCGTTGTCAGTGTTACGGAAACAGAAGGTGGTATCACGGTTAAGCAAAACCGTTTCCTAAGAACCGCTGATGTAACACCCGAGGAAGATAAGACCTTGTACCCGATTGTTCTTGGATTGAGAACTAAGGGAGGTGTTGACGAGGATGTCTTGTTGACCGAGAGGGAGAAGGAAATTAAGCTTGATACCGGATTCTACAAGATCAATGCCAATCACTCTGGTATCTACAGAACTTTATATCCAGCCGATAGACTGGAGAAGCTGGGAGAAGCTGCTAAACAGGGTCTCCTGACCGTTGAGGACCGTACTGGTATGGTTGCTGATGCTGGTGCATTGGTTGCTAGTGGTCACCAGAAGACTAGTGGGTTCCTTGCTCTCGTCAAGGGATTTACCGAGGAGAAGGAATATGTCGTTTGGAGCGAGATCTTGAACAGAGTTGGGAGCATCAGAGGTGCCTGGGTTTTCGAAGAACAAGATGTTAAAGATGGCCTGAAGGCATTTAACAAGAATATCATTTCTAGCATCGCCCACGAACTTGGATGGGAGTTTAAGGAAAGCGACAGCCACATCATTCAACAATTCAAGGCTCTGGCATTCGGAAGCGCTGGTATGAGTGATGACGAAATGTAAGTACTCCCAGCTGAGCTTTTGTTTGCAAACAGCAACTAACCTCTCGTGTCGGAATGAAGTGTCGTCAAGGCTGCCCAGGATATGTTTGCCAAGTTCGCCGCTGGTGATAAGGCCGCTATTCACCCCAACCTCCGCAGCTCTGTCTATGCTATCGCCTTGAAAAACGGTGGCCGCAAGGAATGGGAGTTCGTCCTTAATGCTTACCACACTGGCGCCAATAGCGACGAACGAAACACTGCACTACGTGCCCTCGGCCGCTCCAGAGACCCCCAGTGCATAAAGGATACCCTTGCACTTTCCCTCTCAAGCGACGTCAAGGAACAAGATATCTACCTCCCTCTCGCCGGTCTCCGTGGTCATCCTGAAGGAATTATCGCTCTGTGGACCTGGGCTAAGCAAAGCTGGGATGTCCTCGAGAAGAAGCTCCCACCAGGTCTTGGAATGCTTGGCAGCATTGTCCAGATTGTTACCAGCAGCTTCACTAGTCAGGCGCAGATTGACGATATTAACAAATTCTTCGGGGAGAGGAGCACCAAGGGATTTGATAAGGGCTTGGCGCAGGCGTTGGACGCTGTCAGTGCTAAGGCTAAGTGGTTGGACAGGGACAAGGAGGATGTAAAGGCTTGGCTGAAGGCGGAGGGCTACCTCAACTGAGGGGAGCGGCGTATGGAAAAACGTGAGGAGGGCAGCGTCTGATTCACGAGACACCAATTAACAATGCAGGAGGAAGTGGCTATCACTACTACTATCATTTTTTTTTGTCATAACTTGTGCTGGCATCAGATTTTGCATATTCTTATACCTCGGATTTGATACATGAGAAAAGTCACACGGAGCCTTGTTCCTAGACTAGAAATCTTGCATGAAAGATGATAGAACGGGCAAGGGAAATAAAGACTATGTGTTACTCATAGATGAAAAGATAGCATGAATACGAAATTCTACATTTGGAATTTAAAGATAGACTATTCGAAGCCATAGCTAGCATAGAGCTTTGTCCAGATCATTTAGATATAAGAGGTCTCGATCCAGTTGTAGTGCTTATGCTCCCTAGCTACCAAATCTATTAACCTAACTCGGTCGAAATAGTAGCCAGGGTGAACCTGGATTAGTAGCGTCGTGAACGACATATCCTTAAAATGCAACACGCCCTTGCGTTGTGTCAAGTTCTGCAGTTGAACTTCTCTGTTAATTATTTAGTGGTAAATAGTCTCGGTGACCTTCCTTTTGTTGTGGAAGGAAGGTCCTCGAGACTAAGTGGTAAACATGATTATGAACTAAATTATACTTAGGTATTGCTATTGTAATACTGAAACACTAGGTTTCCAAACCCAGGCCTGTATTTACAATCTGTAGCCTCTTGGTTATCACAATTTGGTGCGTTGAGTCTATGCACGGAGAGATACAGATATTTAAGCAGGTACTCAGCTTGTCGTAGCTGCTAGCTTTCAATCTTCATCCAAACTCCCTTCAATATTCTCGAACATAACTGACTACAACATCCTCTTAGCCAAAACGACTATTGAGTAGGAATGGCTTTTGCGGGTGGGCCGCCTCTCGGCAGCTCTCCGTTTCTAAAACTCCCCGTTGAAATCCTTATAATGGTATTCCAAAATTGCGTTAGCCTAAAAGATGTAATCGCTTTAAGAGCATCTTGCAAACAGATGCACGCAGTCCTCAACAATAATGATAGATATATTCTGTATCCTTTGGCTTTGCAGGAACATGTCGCCTTTGATGAGGGCCTTATAACCGTAAGTTTGGGAAGCTCCTCCCCATATGGTTTCTTATTATAGTTGCCGGGTTGGCCTTAAGACACAAAAAATAGTGTTTGCATTTTCCGAAACTAATATGAATGATAGGTCCGGGCAATTGCCATCCTTCAAAGCAGCGAGCCTAAAGTAGTCCATGTACCCTCGGTAGTTCCAGAGAACGACAAAAGCTCAGATCGTAATGAACCTCCAATGACCTTCCATTTCCGGACCCCCCATATCAATCTCACCGAACTCTCTCCAGAATACCGCAAGCCTAACCTATCAGAGGTTATTGAAGTTCAAAAGTTAGAGCATCTTTGGGCTTGTATTCACGATATGCCCATTCAGAATATGAGATATATGAGATATCTGAAGTCCAAGAGTCCTGGAATAGTGATCGATGTCTTCGCGCTGTTGCTAAGGTATACTAGTCTCGGTGACGGATCAAATGAGTTAGGCTGGCCAGGAAGGAGGAAGAGAGCTATATCTAAACAAAACTGGAAAGCCCGACTCTACACAAGCTTGTGCAAGGCGACTACTATGAGTGTTTATCTCGCTAAGTACTACCTCGAGCCATTCGTCACAGACAACCCAGTACAACAAAAACTACTTCAGATTTACTCAATCAATGGGAAGAGAATCGCCGAGGGAAGTATCCTAAGGGAGGAGGGTAGAAGTAAGGAATGTGGTCGGTGGCAGTTGGGGAAGTACTCGCCCACTCCAGAAGAGGAAGGATATCTGTCAAAATTCCCTGTTTACGATTTTGATAAGAGCAATCGTAACGGCGAATTAGATGCGATATTTGACCCCCTTGCTGACTATTTGACGAAGAGCAGAACGCCCGAATATGATGATAATAATATTCCAGTTTTGGAGGATGACTCATTATTCGCAGGCATTAACGCATCTGAGTTCAGAACAATCGTCATGGTTCTCAATGCGTACCAAATTCTGTTCCAGGTTATCGTCAATATCGACGGAAAGGATGGATTGGGACGAATAGGCCGAGATAAAACCACGCCCAGTCCTCTATCCGACCAACTTTCGAAGATTGTTCCAGTCACAATATTACTTTTTGGAGTGTTCCAACCGGAGCAAATACTAGTTCCCAGAGAGCAAACAAGTGTTTCGAAGGGTGGGCTTGTTGCGCGACCAGCTAAGTGCCGTGACTGCACTGGGCATGCAGTGCTCGATATTTCGGAAATTTTGTATGATTTGGCGCATAAGTCGGGTAAGGGGATCAGATACCTCTATGGTGAGATTCTGCCATTTGTCTTCATCATTAACAAATGTTTCGAGCCGGGACTCCGAGATCAATTCTCCGATTTGGATTATTGGCGCGACGGCTGGATTCAGTTGAATGTGGATGATGGCGACGGTTCTGTTTCACCTCTGTGATTAAAACCTGACGGACTTTTCAGAAGGAAAGGACCTGGAAACCCAGGTTGCCGTATTTGCATTAGACGATATTTGGTTAATGACGATGCCATGCCAATCATATACGTAAAGCCTCCACCAAGATATACGGTAATGTAATACATACTATTAATTGCGTTCTCCCAAGATACTCTAGCTCTAGGAAACTTCCAATTCAGTTCAAACCTTCCCTTATGCGGTCTCCCTGCACTTCAATATTTAAATCTTAATATCTTAAATCATTAGAGAGAGAGAGGAAGCGTAATTCACTCTTTCCTCGGGGGCGAGGCGCCTCGGACCACCAAAAGGGCAAAATAAGACCATTCTTCCATTAATCTAGGATAAGAGGTGACGAAAATTGTACGTCATGGGTTTGCCAGACGATATGGAAGAAACTCCGAGATTGGTAAGCCATGGGACGAGAGTTCGAAGAAGCATGAATTGAGTATCCCGAGAGGCTGCAGTGTGCAGATGGTATCAGGTATACGTGTCCATACACCCTAATGAGTTGCTGCATTCTATCTAAAAACAGAGCTCCTGAATACTTTCCTTCCAAGACTTCAAAAACATGAAATCCTTCGGCCTTGCATTCGTTGGGAGATGGTATCGTTGGTCGCGATTGAGGGTCTGGGTGCGTTGGGAAATCCTTCAGCCTCGCGGCGTCCTCTGAGGGATTGGAGGAGCTTGGATTGAGTCCGCGAAATCTTTCAGCCTCGCGACATCCCTCAAGGGATACTTGGACTAGGTCCGCGAAAACAATCAGCCTCGTTTGCACCATACTTGCCCCACTGTGTGGTGCCAAAGGGGTAAAAAATTGTTCAATTTTCGGAATACACTAAACATTCTAGTTTTCATTTGCCTCTTCGTCATTTGCTGTAGGCCCACCGTATTATGCACAACTAGGGCAGCGTAAACGGGGCCCGTACTTAGCTTAGGCATCCATGTATTTTTTCAGGTGTATCATTAAGTTCTTCTTTTACTCCCTCTTTTTGCTTTCCCGTTTGCACTTGTAGGGGAAAGAAAGAGAAGGACAATTCAAAGATGTCTATTAACTCGTTTATACGGATAGGGTGTGGGTAAGGAGTTTGACCGAGAACAGGGGGAAAAGTTTTGCCACGCTTGAATGATATATTATATCTTCATTTGGGAGTTAGGACTGTAGCCTATTGCTTTGCACCTGAGACAGGTTCATTGCCAGCATAACACCTGGTTTTCCAATCGGATGGCGCTAGAGGTACCGCGGCACCGTTCAAATTTTGGTAGGTTTGTTCTGCAGGGAGGGACTGCACGACTATCTGTAAATAGACAGAACTTTCCATCTCATTCTTGGCAAGAGAGGGTACCAAGTGCAGAGACCGGACTAACCCTATGTATTTATCCCTGTTGACTGCGAGAGACGAGGGGTGTAACTTCGCGCTAGGAACTTGTCAGCCTCGTTCTTCGTCTGTGGGTAGTGCAGAAAACAAATACTCCAGCGTTAAAGTAGGTACCTCATTGTTTTAGTCCCCTAGATCTCCTAGGTTTAAACGGTGGGGATGTTGTGAGCTACACTATGAAAATATGCCGCTTTTCGGAGGTTGAAAGTCCCTCAGGTATCTCGCGGATGCCGTGCTAGCCTCTGCAGAAACAATCCGCAACAAGTTCACCTCATACTTCTCAAAATTTGAAAATGAAACCAAAAAGGAAAAAAAAGTCAGCCTTGTTCTCGTAACGCAGAAAATTGATGCCCGCAGGCGCCAGAAATCTCCCGCGATCAAAGAGTTGTTACGCAGTTAGATGATTGGTTTTTGGGGACAGAATGACTCTTTCTATTTGAAACAGGCAACCATTGTTCTATCGCATTGTACCTTGGAATTTAGGAGTCTCCGAGGTGGATTCGGCGGGTTTGGAGACATAGACCTCGCGCTCTGAGGATTTCCGACGAGATAGAATGCATAGCAATTGAACTGCCATATCCCGATTTTGGATACCCCCATAGTCACTAGGTCTGTGGCACGTTCTCGATTACTGGCTGAAACGCAAGTAGATGGCGTGACTCTAATGATCTCTCCTTTCCGCTGAATGATCATGAGGTACAATTGAAATTGAGGAGTGCAATCATGGTACGGTACGTAACGTACTTGTGTGATATAACATCTATATCATTGCCTATCACACCTAAGATAAATACCCACCGTTCGCCCGCGGATATTGAAGCTTATTTATCAAAAATCATATTTCATTTCGGTTCAATTGATCAATCGTATAACGGTACTAAACTATAAAGTCATACCCACGTCTTTAAGCTTTTACTCCCATCAAATATCCCAGAATTAGATCATCCTTTACTACAAAACGATAGGAAATACCATCCAATTTCTAAACAGCCCAAGGTCAAGCTCGCCACACAAAAGTTCCTCATTGAATTTCCAGAAGATATCCATGCAAGATGTATCATCTACTAAAATTCCGGCTCCCTAAAGAGAACCTAGGTTTGTCATGTCTGACCTACGCTTCACGTACCTCTTTACTAAATATTTTAGCAGCAAATCTAGAAGAACCCCACGCCTCTGCCGCCCGAAGCCAAGACCTCCTTCCAAAGGACGGGGATCTTCAGAAGGTTCCCGACAACAACAGCGGGTCGGATATTCCTACCCAACCCGATAACGATGGTGGTCCAGATCAAAACCACCAAGCGGCACGGCATAACATGTCGATTTGTTAATTTCTACGGACTTAGCAGGCATTCCAACTCCCAATGATAGCAGGTCTCGAAAATTCACCAAATTTTTCTTTTAAAGCCGAGTCTCCTCTGGAAGCCGAAAATGCCGACAGAAATCTAAGTCGCTTCAAATGAGCTGCTACATATAGTAGCTGGTTATTCATCTCGCTTTGTTTTTCTCGGGCTGGGTAGATGGTCCAGTTATCTTTCTTGTATGGATAGTTTTATTTCGGTTTCTTTTGTCTCGACGGCTCTTGTTCTTCGTGGTTTCTGTCTTTAATTTTTTGGGGGAATACAGTAATCTGAGCACTTCCTTTACCGTTTGATATTTATAAAAATTAGCTGCTTAATTAAACCCTTCGCGAAGATTTATCCTACGCATACAGTTTAAGTTTCTCGCCCACCCGCAGTATCGTTCTAGGGATTGGCGATTGTATAGGAATCAGAAAGGAGAAAGGTGTGTAGGGCTTTGTGCGCCTAAGCATCCAAATCTGTGCAGACATAGTGGTTGCCGGGACTCCATTCACGTCCGGTAGGCATCCGCCAGATTTCGCCTCTGTCCTTACACGGGAGTAGTTTGAAGCGAGGTTGAGAAGGAGGTAAAAGGATAGCGGGATGGGGAATGAGGAGACCCTAACAAATAGGGTAGCTTGCCCGAGAAAGAAAAAAAAAACACCCAGCTGAACGGGAACCAATTTCCACGCACCTGGAGAGAAAACTACATATCTCTCCGGGTAAGGTGGGAGAACCGCCCATGTTATCTGAGGCGGTATGTGGATCTGGCAAAGATTGTATCTGCAACGGGATACAAACCTTGCTTTCACAAGGATCTTGAAACTGGGGGCGGTACAGGGCCAATGCACGGGCTCCTCCCGTTGGTCAGATCACTCCCTGAGTTTTTTCTTGGCATGCACCCAATCATGAGGAATGTGTCCCTAGATCAATTATTCTCGCCGCTGCGCCCCCAGTGTCTGCTATAGCACACCAATGATTCTCCCGGTTATTTCGAATTGCGGTGTGAGACTGGCCGGAGGGGTGCAAAACGTGAAATTTATCAGCGAGAAGGCCCATGGAAATCAGAGGATAAATAGGTGCTGAGAGGCCCTGGGAAGATGGAACTCTTTCCCAAAAGACACAATTCCCATGGGTATTCTGAGCTGTACCGATCACAACTTAACCCTATTCCTCCAATCATTCAGTCCCCGGTCAACCATATTTCCTTTCGTTTTTCCTCATTAAATTAGTCTATCCGTCTTTAACACTTTTGAGATCTTATCTTTCAACGATTCGACAGGGTTTCTCAGGAAGTCCTGATCACTGCCAAAATATTTCTGATTAACAGGCCAGTTATTACCCTCGACGTCTCATTAGCGCCCCGAGGCAAAATGGAGCCTTCTACAACCTATGGAGTGGCTCAGAAGGCTACAGGTACGCGAATTTCTCTTCCTTCCCGAGTCATCAGCTCCACGAAACCGGTTCTATCTTCATCTAATATCAAACACATGCTCAACTGCTAAGGGCCAGTAACTGACATAATAGAGTGCGCCAACTACAGAAGAAAATCCAATTCTACAGGCACCACCCGATACAGGCGATGAATCGGATACCCAGACAAGACCAGACATAGCCACCCTCCCCGATGCGAGCCAGCCATGGACTGCGTCCCAGCAGTGTGCCTACCAACCAAAATAGATGGCACTTGAATCTTTGCTGAAAACTGCTACAACAACAAGGGGTATTGGATTTCGACTATTCGCCATCCTAGTTAACCTCATTCCTACCCAGTCTGTTTGTTCGGTTATCCCAAGACAGGACACCTCGTACATCATGAAGAACATTATGCGTTGTGACCGTCTAAAATACCACACGGGCTGTTATGCTCCCCAGGCCCCATGCAGTCCCACAACACAAAAACAGCACTGGGCTTCGGCCGCCTACATGCTGGACACCGGGGTCTGTTCGGGGCAATAAGATCAAAATAGCTAGCTTAGGCGGTTCATGTGAATATAGATATATAGTCTAATCAAACGTGGTGATCGGTTTACAGAGAACTCACCAGTCAAACAACATGCAACATATAGTTTATTTCTGCTCAGCTGGTTGGCTATGTCTGTATCCAGCCAGGAAGAAAATGTGACTAGTATTATATTAGTATCTACAATTATATTAATCTTAAGGCATTACATCTATATAAGCATATAAACTTAGTATATCTCATAAAATTCAAGATATTAAATTGATCGTGTGCCAAACTTAAATGCGCCTCATAGCGTATACGTAGGATCTCATAATGTATTTCATATGGTAACTAGCGACACAGAAGGAAAAGATGGAGGAAATTATTATTGATGAGAGCCTGGACGCGATGCCTTTGTTTCTAGATATTCGTCGCTTCCTCGCCAATACCCATATACTCTACCAGCCTCCCAAGGCTCCATAAGTGGTGTTCCACGGAACAGTTACCCCATTGACGAGGATGTTGTCCCTGATATTTATTCAGCCACGCCGTATATTCATGGCAAAAGGCGAAAAATCTATCCTGCGGGGTATGTCGCCCATCGAGTCTATTCTTTAACCAGTCTCCATGCGGAACTCCCTTACTCATCCCTACATTGTCGAGCGGTGGCTCCGTAATGCGCCATGTATTTTTGAACGCAATTATACTCTGTATCCATAGCGAGTAACCAGCTCCACGGTCGGTTTGACCAATTCTCTCAACGAGAAACTTCAAATCCCGCACGAATTCAGCCTTGCTTCGATCAATGGCTGAATCCACCTCACTTTTTAAGAAAAACCCAATTCTTTCTTGATATTCTTTCC
>LDUD01000102.1:133668-155805 GCA_012184295.1 Dactylella cylindrospora
TTCTTTATCCACGTGTGCCTGAGTCTGTTGCCCATTGTTTTGTGCCAACAGAGCTTGCATCTGAATTTCAAGCCTCCCCAGGGTTTCTTGTATCTGGGCAAATTCTCTTGAAGTATCCGGTCCATTGGATTTGGTGACATCGCTAGCAAGAGGTTCTCTTTTCACATGCTCGGCTAGGATAACTCTCAAAAGATCTTTCGCATACGCTGCTGCGGCTACTGCGGCATATGCCTGCCACTCATCGTTTTTGTGGTCATCCGAGTAGTCGGAAACTCCCCGTATTACAAGACACGGGAAGCTGTCCATCAGACCTGCAGCTTCCATTTCAAAACAGTCCACAGAATATTTGTCTCGCAGCTCATCGCGGCGTTTTGCAGACTTCATAACTGCATTTGCTGAGGCGATGAGGCCATAGTGGATTTCTGGGTCTTGCGACGCCCTCTGGGTGCGCATCTCGGTCATTTTGGGGTCACATTTGGAGCAATCAGGCCCTCCAGCATGTCGATAACTAGAGCTGAAGAGTTGGTCATGCTTTCGCCCGGGAAACCTGCTACCTCCCCACATCGGAGCCGTTTTACTCATCATGCTCATATAGTTGTTCATCTCCCCCCTCCCAAGATCATGGTCGGATCGTAGCTTCTGGACCGCTTGCAGCAGCATTCTAGGGGGCTTGTTAAGATGCGACTCGACGGAAAACTCCCCATCCGCCTGCCACTTGCCCATATCGTACTGAAAGACGCCACCTATATGCTGTCAGTGTAACTGCTCGAGATATTAGGATAAAGGGTGGAGAAATTCCACAGGCTCAAGCCCCGGCATTAGACTTACTATGGATCCCCTTGGGTTGGCCAACTATAACATCCCCAAGTCGAATATCCCTGGCCGCATTCATAGGGTCTGCTGGCTTCGGGGCACCGCCACCTATCCCTACCAACAATCCAAAGCGGATGTTTGGAAATGTGCGAAGCATGTTGGCCACCATCTGCCCAGCGGCACTTGTACCGTAAACTCCGGCCCCAGTGGAGACAATTACGACATTATGTACTCCCATCTTACCAAGATAATAGATGTTATCGTCGTTATCTTTTGGTGGGAGCGGGTTATGATCCTGATCTAGCAATAGCCTAGCTGCATTAACCTCACTAGTAAGCACGGTGGCCCACCCAACCGTGTAGTCATCGTAGTCGAGATCCCTAACCCCATATAATAAATTAAAATTATGCCATTAACATATAGACACTCAAGAAATATTAAATTAGGATGAGATACTTCTTCATTATGGTGATCAAGTGCTGTGCGTTTGGATTTCAAGTACAAAAGACTTTCTGATAACGTATATAACTTATATACTAATAGACGCAGTTATCTGGTATAATTAGTTAGAGACAAAGAGGTATGCTAGGCCAGTCCCTCAGCTTCTTTTACGACCTTCCGCCTTCTCTATTATATGGATTTCCCCAACGTGGCCAGCAAAGTGGGCAGTCTGGCCTCGCGAGACAAGGATTTCCCCTCTGATTGCGAGTTTCTTCCTGACAAGCCCTAGCCTCAGAAACAAACAGTGCTTTAAGAACGACGGCAAGGTATCGCCCTAAGCAAAGTTGACACATACCTTAAATGTAGAGTGTAATCAGATGCAGCTACGTGGTCGAATCATCTGTTCGCCATGTACGCCCCCCTGCAGAGGACTGATATCTTATATACCAGCCAATATTAAATGCTGTTGGCTATATAGATATGCAGAACCTTGCCGGCAATGTTTGTCGAGATGTACCAACACATATGTGATATAGCTATAGGTACCTCCTATGTGCATAAGGGATGCAGATGAGAGATAGATATGGAAACTACATATATATATATATCAAGGGTTTTGTTCGTTAATTTGTGGAGCAGAAGGCATATAACCACAAAAAAAAACCCCCCTCCATGCTCCGGGCACTTCCAAGCTGATCAAAAACTACTCGAGCGATGAATATAAATAAGCGATTTGCATAGAGAAAATCTACGGGTTTGCCAGTCGCATTCGCCGTGCGCATGCAGGTTTATACGTTTATGCTTTATACTGTTTAGCGAGGCTTCTTGGTGGATTCTTGCATGGCCAGCATATTGAAATTTGAAGGATCCATTGCCACAACGAAAGGATCAAGATTTCACCAACATTGTTACATTCACTAATACGAAGGATTATCGGATTCTAGTCTGTATTCACGTATAGGCTTTCATAAACTAAGGCTTATAATTGAGTATTGAGCAGGACTAGAATGAAAGAAAGACAAGAAAACATTTCATACGTTTGCGAGATATTAGAAGTGATAATATAATATAGATTTGGCCCTGATGATGAATTAGCTAGCTCAAATCGCATCCGAAAGGGAATTACCCTCCCAGAGGAGATTAGGCATGAGCGTGATAGTTAGCTATATATTGTTGTCTAGTATCGGGCAAACAAATTCGAGGGTAACTTGCAATATCATTCGGTAACCTGCGTGTGTGAGTGGGGCAATATACACGTACCTATGTCCTACGTCGGATAGGGAGATTAGCATTTAGCTCTCTCTGGTAATTTTACTCTAGAAGCTGGTTTGAAATTTTCTAGCCTTGCCTACAGTATCAGGTATGTTTCTACCGTAGCGATAAATATAAAGTGGGCAGGCTGGTCTCGCGAGACAAGATAAATATATGATATATAAGGCCACCCATAGTATATAGTGCGTTCTGGGCTATATATGCATATTAATTATTGAACGGAGATGCATGATGGCAATACACGTATACGAAACACGGGTGCCGCGCTGCTATGTAGCTTAAAAAGTATTCAAAAATATTGAGCACCACTTACTTAACCAGGGAGCCCCACATACATACGCGTACCTTTGACCTTCTTTGGCTCTCTAGGCCTGGTGATACTACTATCGCTCGGTAACTAACACCGGCGCTTTGTCCTATTACCACCTAGTTATTACCACATCTTGGAGACTTGATAAATTTTACCAATGTAGACGTGAGGAAAATAAGAGAAGAGGACCCAGAATTGGGAAGATGCAGATACTCTAGGAATATAATGTAAGCGAAGCTGACGATAGAAACTTGTTTATTTCATTAATTCATTAAGTCTAGGATGCAGTGGAATGACTAGAGAAATAGAGTGACTTTTCGAGTATGCTGTAATAGAAGTGGGGAGGAGAATCGTATATTATTCAGGGACCTGTGATTGGTGGAAGCTAGGGCTAGCGGAGACGATTGCATGCAGTTTATTTTTTCTCTACACGCTCGTCTACTGCAAGTTTAAATTAAATTCGGATTTAAGGGAGGTAGAAATATGTTCGACAGGATAAGCAAAATCATCGTCCTTAAATAATCCCAGAAAAAAAGCAGCTCATTATCAAAATCGAAAATGGAAAAGTGTCGGGGTCGTCCGTTTGTTTCAAGCAACGAACTTTTACCTCAACTCCTATCCACTGGATCAAAAGATGATAGTAGGAGCATCAGTGGGATCTTCGGCATCCTCACCACCACCGCTTCCACCCGCAGCCTGATCTTCAGGAGAAATTGTTTGAGCGGAGGTTGGGACGAGCTCACCGGATGGAGCTTGGATGAATCCGTCGCCACGCTTGACCTTGCGAAGATCAATAGACCATTGCTCCTCAACCAGTTTATATGGGGCCCCAATGCCGTCGTCTTTCTTAATGTCGGCGAAAGTATAGCCTCTGAATTCACAATTTCGGAACGAGTCGCGAGGTTCAACAAATGGGAAATCAGCGGCCGCCAACCAACGGAGGAACCCACTGTGAGTAACCTATTTATTTTCTACGGTTTAGTATTTCTTGTTCTAGTATTCCCGTTGCAGCAACTTGGGGGATGGAAAGCTTACAACGGCAATAACCTCTTCAGGACGTTCGTATAGCCACTTGCGGACAAATATGGCACGAGTTTCGAGATTAGCACGGGTGTAGAAACCATGCTTCTTCTGAAGCCAGTTTGTACGATCGCACTCATCGAACTGGATTCCTGGAAACATCAACTTCAACTCGGCGGTTGGTCTCCCAGTGTCACAGGGACGGTCAGAGGTCTCTATAGGGCACGCAAGGCACGAATCAGTCAACGATATTCAAAAGACAATAATGGTAATCTGAAAGCTTCCAGTTAGGTGTTACTTACCCTGGAGCTCAGGATAGATAATGTAGGCAAGCCCGTCTTTGACCAAGTCGTCAAAAACAAGGAACCCGGTTTCCAAGGTCCGACGAAGAGGAGAAATGGCGACCAAGTCCAATTTCTTCCAGTGAGGCCATTCACCAGCATCAAAGGCGTCTCGAAGAAGTTTTTGGCATTGCTCCTTGCCTTGCTTGGTGAGGCCAGGGTCGTGTTGGTCAAAGTCCTATACCAAGTGCCTTTTAGCTACAACATTTTGATTCCTAAACACGAATCAATGCAAAACTCAATGGAGGGAAACTTACATCTCTCAAGTTGTGTGTAGCCTCGCCATGGCGGATTAGTAGAATCTTGCTGTGGGGAGCCATTTCGATGTCCAAGATGGAAAGCTTTAGAAGGAGGAAATCGTGTTGAAATTTCGAAGAAGAGATCTGATGAGGAGGCCTAGGGCTTAGTAGGGGCTACCAAGATGATGCAAAGCTTGCAACCCTTACCAGATTCTTAGCAGATGATGATGGTGAGTTTGAAGTATTGAACTGACTGGCTATTATTGTTGCGCAACGATGAAAATTTGGAGATTTCGGATAGGAAAGAAGATGATTATGGGATGTTGAAAGAATTCTGGCCTTGAGAGATCTAAGCTCTACTTATTGTTCACTGCGGCTTTTCAATGGAGACGATGTAAGCCCCGGGGAATCTCAAGCTGGTGGGCAGGCGGTATGGTTGCCTGGGCGGGGGCTACGCCGACAATCAATATGTCCCCAGGATTCAAGCGCCGCAGCGACACCACTGAAGAGAAGAGAGACGAGCGAATTGGACGAAGCTAGGAGGCTAATGTCAGGAACGATGAGGGGAACACGGATCTGGAGTTAATTGGAGAGGTCCACTAGGCGAGATACTATCTTGGCGGTATGATGTATGGATGCTCAGCATCATATATCTTGGGATAGGAAGCTAAAGACCCGCTACGGGCTTTGGCAATGGGTGCGGCCTTAAGGGAGACTCCTTTTGGGTTGAGCAGCTAGCCTTTTTCGCGAAATAACACGGCCCTTTTTGTGTTGTGTCTGTGCACAATGGGACCCACGGGCAGGCGTTAATGTTAACAGGGGCGGCCGGCGGGGCGTAAGACCAGTCCGCAAGAGAATTGGCCAGGCTTTTTGAGCCAGGGGGTTACTAGATCCACAGGCTTGCCGTATGAGAAGCTAATCATGAACGCGAATAAGCTGTCAGTTGGTTTCTTGCAAGTTTCTAGCGAAGAGAATATCGCTGTGTCCTCAGGAGGAAGCTACCCAGGAGCTTTAAAGGTGCACGCAAGATACCCCAGATTTTGGAGAATTTTGGAGCCCCCACGGAAAAGGGCCTTAAAAAAAAAATTAGTTTCCTATTGCTAATTGGCCCCTTTCGGGTGTCTAATAGCCCAATCTGGTCTTTTCTCTTCAGGGCGGTTTGCATTTGGTAGCTTATGGAGTACCCAATTTGGAGGTTAGAGCCCGGAATGTAGGCAAGTAGACTAGCCGGCTCTATGAGGACAGGTGCGTGACCACGATCACAAGAGCAGCCACTTTAAATTGAAGCTTGCTGCTATACTAAAAAAAAAAAATCTCAGGGTCCAATTTGGGCGCAGAGAAACCGAAAATTCACCCATTTCCCATATCTTGAGAACGTGGCAAAGAGCTCTTGTTCCGTTGCCCGAAATTTTTAGCTTTTAAAATTTTTTCTCTTAAGGCTAGAAGCCGAAAACTTCCCTGGTTGAAGGAAAAACAGAGCAGTACATCCCTTACATCACCTTGCTTTTCTATTCTCTGGGTTCTATAATTTGCAACAAAGCTAGTTCGTACACGTAAGGAAAGTCCAGTAGCATTCCCGGCTAGCTTGGCTAACTCTCTGCGCTGTGGGACGACAATTTTTCGGACCGAATTTCCCAGTCTCCTTTTGATGGTGCGGGTTCTGCATGAGTATCGGGTTTAGGCCATGCAAACTTGCCGAATCTCGTTGGTTCGCTTGAGGTCTGCTGTGGCTTGGGCCAACAATTCTTCTCGGTTGCGACAGCAGACACGGCAAGCCGATGCTATTCTATTCAATCCACGAAAACGAAGAGCTAGGCGGAGAATTATACGCTGTAAGCCGTGCTAAACAAAAATCCAAAGGATGTTCTTTCTAAGCTTTATATTTGTGCTTAAATGTACTATATACTCAGAAGGAGTTCAGCCATGTTAAACATTGTGTAACCTGAGGCGAAGTATCTAACGTGCGCAGCCCCGCACTTACCCCCAGTAACAATATGCAACTGCAGCGAAAATAGTACCCGAATTGTTAATATAACAATTAACAAGGCATTC
Organism: Dactylella cylindrospora; assembly: GCA_012184295.1. Classification (NCBI taxonomy): domain Eukaryota; kingdom Fungi; phylum Ascomycota; class Orbiliomycetes; order Orbiliales; family Orbiliaceae; genus Dactylella; species Dactylella cylindrospora. The sequence goes on from LDUD01000102.1 coordinate 140,157, forward strand.
TTAGACGGATGCGTTTGCATCGTCTTAAGTATTTTCTTGATCGCCATCCGAGTCATAACATCCGCCAAATCTACCATAGCCAATAGGCAGCTGAGACCTGTCTTCGAAAACTTCTCGCGACCAAGGTTCGCTAAACCGCAGCAACGCCTTCGCAGTTCATGGTGCAAGCGCCTTGCGAACCTTTGCTTTCCTGTACCCTGAATGCAAACCCATAGCCCCATGAATATTACTCACCGCATCGGCAGTTTTAGCGTATATCTCTCTCCCTTTGGCTTCAATGTCCCAATTCACCTTTGCCATATCCAATCCGTCGGAAAAGAGCCCATTGGTGTAAGTGGGAGTAAATAAGCCTAATAAATCGTTGTCAGGGTAGCGTCTTATCGTAGACCAACTTCCTCTCCAACACGGCTGTATGCTCATCCCGGACCCGAAGTAGCTGGAAAAGATTGGTCCGGCCCAACTTTTGTACTGATATCGACGAAAGGATCACCCTGATGGGCTTTAAGGCTGGCCTAGAGCGGATGACTTCCTCCAGGAGTTCATTCTCATAGAGGACTTTGACGCAGGCTCCGGCTGATGTGCTGGATATCGCGGGCTAAGTCGCTATCGACATGTTGGTGACTTTAATAATCGACGTAGAACCTCAAAATCCGATGGGACAATAGTCTTTGGTACTCAGCTAGTACATAGCTAGCTACTTATATCTATATTAGATAAGACAAGACAGCTAAGCACAAGGAAAAATATGTATACAGGTCTTGGGGGAAGTGTTTTGCTACTGGTTAAGCTTAAGCTCTACTATACGCATGGCTCTGCATACACTAGCTCTAAAATGCAGGATCAAGGGGCCGGGCCGATGAAGTACAGATAAATCTTCACACTACAAACCGAGCTTAAGCGGGGTGCAGAACCTAGATCCTTTTCACGGGAGCAAATTTAGTCGAACTGCCTTAAAGTAGTTCGTCCGAGCTCTCCGCATCTGCCCCAATATAATAATGAAAGATGTCAGTGCTATCCCTTCTCCATCCCCGCGCAATCTTATACACCTTAGGGCTATAAGCGCGATGCCACGCCAAGTACGATCGTATATAATGATACTCTGAAGCGGCAAATAACACGAAGAACTGATGTTGGAACGCTACTGGTTCAAGTTCATCGGAATAGTAAATGAAAACTTCGAGGGCTGCACCTTCCCATCTCTGCCATTCCTCCACTGGAGCATTTTCAAGCTCCCACATTACACTTGATATCCCCATCCCAGTCTCCAAGGACATGGACTGTTTGAATATCTCTCGTAAAAAGTGGCGGAGGGGTAAGTTGTTATCCACATCCATCCGTGGGAGGTTCTCGTTATTGTCGGGCCGGCCTCTGTCTCTAAGGGAATTTCCAAGCAGGCCAGACGCCATTAAGTTCAAATACAAAACCCCGGGTCCTCGAGGGCGGTAAAGTTTGATGTCGGGCAATCGTTCCAGAAAATCTTCCACCTCTTGCTTTAACGATTCTTCCGTCCGCAGCTCCATCGGACGCCTTGGGTTCATGACTATGCTTCGAAAACGTCGCATGGCGAGCAATGCGAAATCGGGAAATTCATAGGGGGGCTCTCTAGAGCCTGTGGTCTTTCTCTTTAAATCCCATTGCTCCCTAAGCGAAGGTGGCACTTCGGAGTTGGTGTGAGTCCATGTGCACCATTTGAGGATGGCAGAAGTCTCGACGATCGCTTTCCAAGATTTTGATACTAGACGAACGGTGGTAAGGAGTTCAAGAGGAGGGACCTCCGCAAGAATTTGCTCGAGGAGCTCGAAGGTGGAAAGTGTCTGTTCCATTATTGGACGTCTGAGTGACTACTCCTTAGCTAGAAGGTGCAAAGTTAGGGTCCTTGCGTAAATCCATCAGCTTGGAATCACTGAGATAGCCGTTCGAAAGGGGTGCCGCTAGCTTTGCATTGCCTCCTTCCAGCTTCACCAGGAAGCTGAAGCAACACGCAACAACACATAATCAGTTGCAACAAATCAAGATTAATCGAGCATCTTCTAGCTTCTATGTACCTAGCCTAAGTCGGTATTGTGGATACATAGCATTTATAGCTTTGCTAGAACATTATTTCGAAAACTTGTCAGAACTAACTATACAAGTAGCGCTCGTAATAGACTAATTTTCTTTGGCGCCTTAAATCCGTGCCCATTTATAATCTTTACAACATTTCCAATATTTAGTGCATACCTGTCGCCTCTTGGGGTCTCCGCTCCAGCAAACCCCTACTCCTGTCACTCCAATATAACACGCATATATATAGCCCACGTCAAATAGTCGCCTTTTCCTATTTGGAACGCGTATCAATCAAGCTTCTTCAATTTTGTCCCGAAGATTAAAACCCCCACGAGCTGTAGTAGATCCGGTGGAGTGAATTCCTAATTACTCCAGTCTCTCCTTAATATGGCCTACAAAAGAGACCACCCTAAAGGGGGCCAAATTTAAATCTGGGAACATCAGCAGCTACAAATTAAGCCGTAATAGGTCGCTTTTCGAGGTATCGCTAAAAGTCGCTCATTTCAACCGGCATGTGCTTTGGGAATACATGCATAGCTAGTTTGAATATTTCGGTTCGAAGATGTTCACACCGGAATATATACATTAGTCAAGAAATCATAAGATATCGTTCAACCTATTCGCAATATTCCATAGTTATATCTAGCTAGGTGGGGTGGGTAGGGGGGAAAGATAAGAAAGGAAATGGGTGTTGTCTGTTGGATGTCCATGTCCTTATAAGCTTACCGGAAGCGGGGTTTGTGTCACCATCACTTCTGCATGCACTAAAGGCGGCAGGGAATCGAACCCGCCCGCCTCATATTCCCGGCCGGAAGTCTGCTTTATAGCGGTCTCGACCCGACTGCTTGCACTTATATAACATGTGGGCTGTCGGCCGCATGGTAGCTATTCCTCCCGTCGAGAAGAGTTGGCTATCCTGTCAAAGATATATATAATGCATGAGCTATTATCCAGCTCTTCTTGAGAGGCCGAGAGCTTGCATAGATTTACAATCCCGCGTTTTGACTTTCTGGCTGCCATCGTCTCGATCTTCTGATGATATCTAAGACTCAATGCATGAAACGACGGGTATCATTTGCATTCTATAGCTTATTAAAGCCATCATGTAATATCCACATCCCACCATGCGAGTATCCCGTCATTTCCCGCCACGTCCCGTCCCACGGCTGCAGAGAATCTCTTCCTCGAGCCCAATTGGCAGAAGGGTAGTAGTGCCTAGAAACTCCGCCAGCTTGCCGCTAGACAGAAGAAGAAATTGGATGCGTACATATAGTTGGGCAGGCTATTGATGGGAAGTCAGTGCTCCCAGCCCCATTACTGCCTAGATTATACGTATACTCAGCCTATATCAAGGCATAGCTCTCCCACTTGCGAGCTCAAACTCCCAATGCACAGCTAGTTAGCAACATAATAACCATTTTAACATATATATTGCTTTCTTGAAATCGTACCAGTTATTTTACGAAATCTACTCACATTAGAGTCCATGTGGTAGTCAGCCATACCTAACACTATCACTATCAGCGAAACTTCGTGAAGGGAGGCCATAATGTCTACATCGAGTCCTGTAAGAACTTTTTTTCTATGAGGTTTAAAACGGCGTCACTAACCTTTCTAGACATTCTACGCAACGAGCCTTGTCGAAGCCGCAAGCAATATATTAATAGAAGAACGTCAACAAGAAATTTTTCGCACTCGGTGCAAGCTACCTTGCAGACAATTGAATGGCTCATTGGCGTCAATGTGACTATTGCTACTACGGATCGCCACCGCGGGAAAGGGGTAGCCCGGCCCCAGTACATTTCGATTGGAAGCCGGGGCCCGATCGGCAACCTGACCGTTGGTGGGACTCTGAGCTTCGACTCATGGGAAGAACTAGAATCTGCTCAGAACAGCATTAGCGTATCCACCACACACTCAGAGTTGGAAGCTTCCTTTACCATCAAAGGGAAACCAGTCGGATCCTTTACCGGTCCCATCAATTTCAGAAGATACAATTCGGTTCAAGCAACCGGCTCTTTCGAGTGGTGGTATTTCCCGATAACCAAGAGCCTAATTTCCTTCTCAATCTTCTCGGGACAGAACATCTACCCCGACAAAGGGATTGAGGTTCACACGGAGAGCAGAGCCAGAGGCGGGCAAGGCGCCATTAATATCCTCCGGGATGGGAAACAATTCGACGTCCTCGTTACAGACGGCAATCCCATACGGGTCCCTACAGGAAGCCTATCGCCCGGGAAATACAACGTCATGGTCGGTGAATTGGCAACGGTCAATCATCAGCGTCTAAACCACTTTTACCGTGTGGTTGAATTCAACATACTGGAGCCCACCGATAACGAACAGCTCAAGAAACTCCGCATTGCTCATATTGTTGAAACTGAAGTTTTTTCAACTAATACTGCTGAAGTTGATCCAGAAGTCAAGGAAACAGAGCATGCAGAAATCGTTAAGGCGATAGATGAGAACGGGAACGAAGTGGTTCTTTCATACAAAGATGGCCAAGCCGTTGACAACGACAAGCTCCAAGCTGAAATTAAAGCGAGCCTAGCCCCCGCCCAAAGTCGTATTCACAGGACTCTAGCGGAGTTATTAAAAACCCTTGCCCGACGGTCAATTGGTAAATATAATCGTTTGGACTCATATCAAAGAGGATGTCACAGACTACAACAAGTCAACCCCGGAACTTCCTCCCCAACTGCGCGAGTCCCTCGAAGCTATATTCCAAGCAAGAGATGCAATCGCCGACTATATCGGGCAGCAGGGCGATGAGGTGACACACTCCCCGCCAGAGCAACCCTACCTGCATGCCACGGTCCCAAAATCGAGAATCCAAGCCCTCTCCGAGTTTGAACATGTCGGCGTAATCTTGTACCATGATCAAAGCTACGAAATCGACCTCGGCGATTCTATTGCCGTTGCACGTTCAGATGTCGTCTTCGCGACAGGGCAAAAGGGTAAGAATGTCAACGTGGCCGTTCACGAGAACGGGCCCAGGGATACCACAAACCTCGATCTCGCTGGTCGTTACACTGATGATCCGGATTCGACGGAAAAAAGCAATAACCATGCCCGTTTGACCCACGCCATTGTTAAAAATATTCAGCCGGATCATCCGCATGGCCATGCACCGGATTGCAGTTTGTACTCTGCTGACTCCCACGAAACTGCTGCTTTGGAATGGGCTCTCAAACAGGATTGTACCGTTATCAGCCAGAGCTTCCATCGCGGTTCAGGTGCTCAATCACCGAATATGCAAGCCGACGACATTCTCAAAGACTGGTTCGCGACTAGATGGCCCTTCCCCACCATCGTGATGGCATCCGGAAACCTTGGTGGCAACAAGAAATATGTCAACCATAAGAGCTACAACACCTTGATAGTAGGAAGTCATAACGATAGTGCATTGGAAATGTCCGGCTCCACAGAGTACCGCAATCCCGCGAGTCCACATCACGACCGAGAGCTCCCCGAAATTGCTGCCAATGGTACCGTCGTCGGTGCAAACGACCAACTCAATTCTGGAACTAGCTTCTCCGCGCCAGCGGTGGCCGGAGTCGTAGCACTCATTCAGGGAATGAACCCCGCCCTTACAAGACACCCCGAGGGCTGCCGAGCAATCCTGTTGGCAAGTTCCAACCGTAACGTTGTGGGTGGAACCTGGTGGGGAGATCTGTGTGCCAGAATCGACGGAAAAGCTGGAGCCGGGGCACTCGATGCCGAAGTTGGGATGGATATCGCTTCGCGACGTGGAACTTCATGGGGTCGTCCTAGTCAATCCGGCTGGGATGTCGATACGCTTTTTGAGAGTGATTTCAACGAGAACCGCGTTGCTTACTCTCAGTACTATATACAGACACCCAGTGCATCTCCAACTAGTGCCTCAAGCACAGCATTAGTTGTCAAGGCGGCTTTGGCGTGGAACAGCAAAGTTAGATCCAGCGATAACAAGCCGCTCAGCTCAGAGTTGACTGTGGATCTTGATCTAGTGGTGAAAGACGCACAGGGTAATGTTGTGGCTGTTTCGACTTCGTTCGATAATAGTTATGAAATCGTGGAGTTTTATGGTGCGCCGGATCATATATATGAATTGAATATCTGTTGGGCGACCGGCGAGCCAGCTACTTGGTACGGGATTGCATGGACGGTAAGGGTATTGCCTTGGACAGAGAAACGCCCTTAATTGGTTCCTCTCCGAGTTGGTAATTTTAGGTATCTTGTATCCCCATTGTTTTTATATTTTCAAAATGTCAATATAGGAAGTCGAAGAAAAAGGAATAAATGCAAGTATAGTGTTTCCAAAGCCTTGCCATATTTTATCCAAGGTACTACTAACATCTAATAGATCCACTCGAAATTCTCCATCGCCATCTCACCAGCATACATAGGTCTTCCTTTGATCGGAGTAAGCCCTAGAGAATGCTAGCCGTAGAGAGGCTGGAAGTGCCATGAAGTGCCATCGCCATTTAAATTCACTTCCCGAGTAGGCATCTACCAATTTTTGCCACACAGTCCGCCTAACTTCCCTCGGAGTCAGAATCCGAGGTATCCGACTCTGAGTGGAAGGTCTGAAATTCATCTAAAGGATTAAGCTCTTGAGTCCAAGATCCCCCAAAATATCCCACGTAAGGTCGATGACGACGCCAGCTCTCAGCCATCGTTGCGTGCCTATGTCGGTCGCATACGCATCCAAACTTTGTGATCGTTTCCCACTTCCCCGCAGTTATAGGGTGTTGTCGACGGATCGATATTTCCAGAGTTATCAATTCCGGTTGGGCCCTCCGACCCCCTCTCTCACTCTCATACATATGTTTTACTTGTCGCGCGATATCCATCCCGTCGGAAGAAAAGCCATGTTTGAAAATTTTGTTCAGAACGGATCCTAATTGGAGTTCACTGCCATCCATATTGAAGGCTAAGACTTGCTTTGCATACAATTTAAACCTGATTTTTATGACGACCTGACCTTCGATCCTAGGTCGATAGAGCTCTAAGCTGTTCGGCCATGGGCTCCCATTTTCGTCCTTAAAAACCGTAATATTGTTTTTATACCCATGAACCTCGGCTATCATTTCTGGTAAGGTACGGTAGAATATAGACGCCGCCCATTTCGAGAATTCGTAACCATGCTTTGTAACCACGGGGTCAATATTACCTGCCGATCTAAGTGACCAAGGTATGTTGCTGCGATCATACGACCACGTCTGCCATTTCAGAATCGGGGATGTTGCAATTAAATCTCCCCACATTCTGCATACCTTCCTGGCGTTTAAAAGTAAATCTCGCCAGGGGACAGTTGCAAGTATAAGCTCGAGGAGCTCATAGCTTTGCAAAACTTGAGATACAGCTGCGTGCTCTAGCATTTCCCAGTAGTGGGTTCCAAGCCCGTGCAAGAAAGAATTCACCTCGATGCGATGTGGCAATCCTCTGTGGAAGATTGGAACCCCCGGGTTGGTATACTCAAAACGAGTCGCTACTCGGGTGGTTATAATTAATTTCGGTGGCTTTTCTGTGGTTGGCTGGTGTAAGTTAACAAACCTACCTATAGCAGTCGTCAAAGATGTGTTAGGTGGATGGTGGGAGCGGATATCTGCTATCGATGTAGCTTTTCTTATTGTACGATGAGGGTGGTGACTAGAAGTTAAGAATACAGACATCTTTCCTCCTCCGCTCTCATAAATTCAAATTTCTTGTGTTAGGCACGAAACCCCCACAAAACGGGATGGATCCTTTCCAATAACGCGACATTGCATTAGCCACAGACAGTCAGAGAAGAAGCATGGGGACTGTGCAATAGGCGTGTATTAAAACCTGCTCGATAGCATTATTATCTCCCTGTTGCAATCTAAACTAGAATTTCGTTAGTATTTATGGGCCATTATCGCTTCTCTAGGAGAAATCTATTATAATATTTTCGTGATATCCCGCTAATCTAATAATACAACCACTGAATCCGTATATACCATCTCGTGCCATTAATATGGGATCCCACTAAGCAACTTAACAAAGATTGATGCCAAAATATGCCTTTTCATAAATCTATCCGTAAAGAACCAGGAAAAGGCTATCTCCGCTGTCGTTCTCGACTCCGACTTCGATGCCTCCGTCTCTCCCGATCCCTATCTTCGTAGTCGGAGCGATGTTTTCGATCATAGTCCCTATCTTTATCGCGATACCTGTCCCTATCTCTTTCCTTTCTATCACGTGATCGCTCACGGTATCTCTCCTTATCCCGCTCCTTCTCACGATCTCGATCCCGTCTATCTCGGTCCCTTTCGTCATCGCGATAGCGATCCCGATCTCGCTTTCTCAAGCTTTCTCTATCATTGTAGGAATCTCTATCTCCATTCCGGCGGTCCGAGCGATCCCCATCTTTCTCCCTCTCATCTCGTTTTCGCCAATCCTTTTCCACGTCCTTCTTTGACTGATCTTTGCTCGAATCTTCCTCCACCCTGTTACCATCTTTATCGACTAGCGTAATTGGTAAATAAGTCTTGTCGAATCTTTGCTTCCCTTTCTTGTCCCCTTTACCCCAAGCCCCAATCTCCTCCGCTCCTATGCCCTTAGCGCCAATTCCTAGGAATGCAGCTCGTTTTTCAACAATCCTTGGCTTGTTCCCAGCACCTCCGGACTTTCCAATTGCCTGACCCTCCTTCCAACCCATACCTCTCAGCAAGGCAGCACCAAACTCTTCAACCGGAACAGCCGCATATTCCTCCAAAGTAGCAGCATCCGGTCTGGATGCAACATCGGCCCTGTAGGCATCATCCTCATTCTGTAAAAAGCCTCTGCTGTCTGGTACGTTGCCTGAAGCAGCCGGAATGGTCAAAGTACTCGCTTTAGCCTTATCTCCAGTCAAGAGGGCCTCCATAGCAAGTTGGTCCTCTGTCTTCTCGACTTTTGCCTCTCCCTCAGCCACCCTCTCCTCCCCTTCAGCATCTTGCATGGTCGTATCCCTTTCATCAATCGTCATCCCAGCCGTAGACTTCTCCACAAACTGCAACCCAACCTTCATCGGTTCATCCCCAATGACGTCCCTCGTATCCACCGCCTGTCCATTCCTAGCCGCAGTAGCCTCAGGAGGCAAGTATATTCCCTTCTTCTTCTTGCTCTCCGCCCTCCAATCTCGATTTTTCAAAGCCGGGATAACCAAGGTCTTTGCCTCCTTGTCGCCATCCACAGTGATCGCTCCCCGGCTACCGAACCCCGTCACGAGCTGAACTTTGTTTCGATGATCATCATCGTGGTGGTCGTCCTCGTCGTCGGAGAGGGCGGGGCCCCGTTTATTACCGGCTTTCGAGAAGGCTGACGACGCGGAGGGTACAGATGTAAGTTTTTTGGATGTCGAAGATCCCAGCGTGGCCTTTTTAGGGCCGAGGGAGATGGAGAAACCCGTTGATGACGACAGTGGCGGGTTGGTTCCGTTCGCCTGGTTTGGCGGATTTGACATGGTCATCCGCGTGGGTAACCCCGAAAGGCAGGGCGAGAAAAAGCTGGGAGGTATTCCCGGAGTTGAGAAAATCCGAAGAAGGACCGAAACGGCGGTAACAGATGTGTAATTGATACTGACTCGAGTCCAAACTTGTTGTAAGACGTGTCTTCTTTCCTGCCTGTGGAAAGTTTTAGCGGCGGCCGATAGGATATGTCATATGCTTCATCCCGTCAACATGATCTATGACGAAAGAGACGTTGCCCAGTCCTTAGGATTCGCGTAAACTTTCCTAGTTCCTTAGAAGCAAGGGTATCGATCCTGGATGCGGAGTCTTCCTCTGTTTTTGTTCCCGTTTGGCAGCACGGTTTGTAAATGTTAGGTTTACGGTGGTGGTGATGACCAAGTTGCTCTTCCCTGTCTTTAGTTAGCTTAAGTGTGACCTGGTTAGGAGCGCTTGACATGCAGCAACACCAAACAAAAAGTTTTTTTTTTGTCGTTCAAGAGGATGGTTTTTAAGTCTTGGCATTATAATCAAGGCAAAGCAAAAAAAAAAAATCAAGGAAGCAAGACGAGCAAGCAGACTGCGGCCGACAATATGCGGAGAAGGGTTACAGAGGCAAGCGAGACCCTGCATGAGGAAGACTAGCTAAAGTTCCGTAGATGCTATATTCTCACACACACAGTATTTTCGAGGAATAAGGAGATAGCTAGTAGGCTACGAAATGTTTCGTATATGACAGCTAGTTAACATAATGCTCCCCCAGCTTCTAGTCAATCGGTTTGCGGGCGTTTAGACAAACGGTTCCTACGAGATCACTCGATTAAGGAAAAGTCCCAAGAGGAAAGACATGCAAGATTTGGAGCGGCAACAGCCGACCACGTACGAGCCACCAGAGACACTTTGCAGCCACCACCGCTACGAAGAGGAGGAGGAGGAAAGGTTGTCCGAACGAGACACATCTGGACCTTGGTTACACACTAAGGAACGGGTGGTATGTCGGAGAAAAAAAAAAAAGGGAAGAGGGGGGAGAGTGACAACCAAGAATATGGTGTAATCTTTCTAATCTGCCTTTTTCAGGGACTGGGAAGCCACTGATGTCATGCCGCGTCCTGTTTTTCTAGCGAAAAGCATACTTCACACCTCGCAGGATGCAAAATAAATTGCCAGCTAGTTAGTGTTACCAGATTTAGTTCCATAATATCGTGTCCCTGATATACTCAACCAGGTAGGGTGTGGGGAACTAGAACCGGGCATCACAATTCGTCACCCGAACGGAAGAAAACCAAAAAAACAAAAAGAGTTGAGGGGGTGAAGAGCACAGACTAAACAGTCAGGATAAAAGTGGAGAAAGAAAAAAGTGAAGGAAGGAATAGCAGAAAGCAACCCCAGCTCTTCAGATAGTCGAAGAGCCCGCTAATTCGTCTGTCCAACCGTTTCGTGAGAATGGCGATATTGCATGAGGCACCCTCGGCGCCAGGTCATGCGAGTGTCCAGGAGAGAAAAAAATAAATAAAACTTTATACATGCCTGCCAGAAATCAAGGAAATTATGACGAAATCTCTTCCTTGATTCTGGTTATAACTGGAAACATGCATGGCCGAGAGCCAATCAGCTCCGTCTATTCAGTTGGATTCTACTTGGAAATGCAAGCCGGTAGACGACACGAGAGTATACCAACGATGCTTATAAATATAGAAATACATTATTGAAGATCTTGACCGTAACGAAATGATCTATAGCCACACACATATCAATCGCTCGACCGGGAATTACACCTCTGCTAAGTACATAAGTATCTATGATAAGGAGATGTGGAGATTACTGTTGGTTGCATTTTCGTAACTCGGATGTTATTCCCGGATTTAATTTTAATAAAAAAAAAATTTTTTTTTTTTTTGTTCCTTGGTCCACGATGTCACATCTGCTGGGTCTCCCACTCTACCTTTGGAGTCGTTTACCACACAACGCATTCTGAAGTTGGCCTAACAGCCTCACTTGGCATATGTTCCTTGCCTCGGTTTCAGCGTTTTGCTCTGCTTCTTTTTTTGGTTTCTTTTCCCTTATTTTACTCCTTCAGTCCATGCATGTAGATATCGTGCAGATGTGACAAGTATATTTTCTCTCAGATCTTCTAAATCCATCCATTTTCAATCCATAAATACGAAATCCTCCGTTTCAAACCAAGAAACATTCTATCGACTTGCATGCTGTCGCCTGATTGAAGATCTCTACCTACAAAAACTATAAAACCGGTCAGTCCTATGCCTCCACAGCCAATTGGTTCAGTCTATTCGCAGAATCAGCATTGGTAACGTCTGAGAAATCAGGATTTTGTACCAGTTTTTGTGTTGCATTCTGAATATCCAACACACCACTGGCAGCAAGCACTTGGTATGGAGTGGGCGTCCCAGACCATAAAGTTGAGCATGGGGGGAAGGATTGGTCATGCGCTTCCGTGCACGCAACCGATCTTTCTCCTCCTGTCCAGCCCTCGATCCCTAGCAGCTTAGGTGCGTATTCCCTGCAAGGTTCTTCGGAGAGAGTCCTGTTTCCCTCCACACCAAGAGCCACGGTGGGAATAAGGTTACAGAGGATCGCCGCTGGCTAAAATGTTGAGCTTCCCCCTTCTGCTTTACACGTCCAGAGTAGTATTAATCCGGAATAGTAACCGACGTGGCCAGGCCCCTGATCGTATGCGCACGGTACAATGTGATATCCCCTTCATCCCCATGCAGGTAAGACGCTATTCCCTCTCCATGCTGGAAAATCTCCTTCGTACCCACACCCACCCATCACATTTCTCCTCTGGGCTCCCTGCAGAGCACAGAAGCTTCTAGCCCGGTGATATTGGCAGCCGTTTATCCCAGCCTAATGGAGCTATACCTTGAGAAGGAACCAATAGGGTCCCAGGATTCCTATTTCCGTTCAAGTGTTGCAATTCAGATGCCCACACACAATCTGTAAGTCGCTCCTTAAGGGAATTTGGAGTCACTGTGCGGTGTTTTGTTTGGTGGGAGGCCACCCTAGGTCTTGGAACCGCACTCATTTCACTCGAGTTTGCTCCGCTGCTATGCATAAATCGAAATAATGGGATACAGTCGAAGGGAATACCGTCGGAGTGCACTAGATAGGTTTAGCATTAACGTGGGAGATGAGCCAAACTACCGCCCAAATGCAAGTATCGCATGATCTGATTGCTCTCTTTACACAACATTCAGATAACCATCGGAGCTTCCCGTAGGCTGGACCCATATCGTCGAATATACTAAGAAGGGGGAAAAAAGATAGAATTATTTTTTTTCCCTTCATCCATCTCTTCTACTGTCAACTTGGAAGGTGCGGCCCCTTTTCCAGAAGGTTGAATTGTATGCTCAGCTAGGAATTTTTGGGGGGAAATTTCGACTCGGGTTCGCACAAGGTGGCTGTAAGAACGAAGAGTGAAAACCTAGCAATCCCAGCCACATTTTCTTTTAAATGCAGCTGTCGATCGATCACGGGTTTGGAGCTCCGGGACTGGATACACCTTTTTCTCCGCCGCCGATGATTGAAACAAACTGTAAGTTGGGCTGGACCATAGCCTGGTGTGAATAAACCCCGCAGATACCCACCGAATGCCACGTACCGCCCACCCCTCTCTTGTAATTTTGGAGGGAAATGGGCCATTATCGGAAGGCTGGTGGATAGAAAACTAGCCATTTGGAGGGTGTCAAAAATCACCTCTTCCTCCTCTAAATAAACCATCCTAGGGCTGTTGTCCTGTGTTGGGAGGAAGGTTGGCGTCGTTCTATGGAAAAGATCGACCTTTCGGTATGCGCCCAATCGACCGATCCAGTTGCTTACCGGTATTGAGGAAGCGGGGCGAGGTTTCGAAAGCAGAAGGGACCTGTGGAGAATAAAGGTGAGTAGTACAAGTTGATCGTTTCCTATAAAGAGAAAAAAAAAAAAAAGGAAGATAGGTGGGCGGAGCAGGCTTGCAAGGAGCTTATGAGAGAGCACTCGAGTCTTTCCAGCTAGACGAACTGACAATAGGTGTTCAGAAGACACGTATGATGTGGCGAAACCGAGGAACAACCCAGCAAATGGTAAATACTTACCCTTCAATCGACTGATTCTGGCTGAGCAGCCTTAAGCAGGAAGTACCGTTGTGGCAGACGTGTCACAACATTCGGAGAAAATACTCTTTTTCCTCTCCCCTCTGTTTTTTTGTTTTTTTTGGGGGGTTTTGTTTTCCTCGGAATACCTTTCTTCTTCTGCTCCCTTCCTCTGTTCTTTTGCCCGTTGCAACTTGAAAGGAACTGAAAATGTACTGGGCATGCACGGCACCCTTCGATACGAGAGTGGCGAAGGCAACCAAGTAGTATGCTGGGAAGAAACGTGGTAACCGACCAACTAACATTGCAATCGTTTCGACAAATGGGCTTTAACACTTATTGAGAATTCTTACGGTAAAGTTTAAATCGACCCCTCCATTACTACCCCGAAAGAAAATCGGCCGAATAACCTATTGGAGGATTGCTTTACTCAACAAGGGCCTAGAGCGTTTGGACCCTTTCCGTTACAAATCGGGGGCGGTGCCTGTCAGAACGAAGGGAAAAAAAAAAAAAAAAAGTCAAAATATCGAATGCGGGAAACAAAAAAAAGGTAGGAAAATAAAAACAGCTCAACTGCAATTAACATATGTAGGTCCGGGAAGATGACAGCAGCAGGGCCCGGATGTCAGAGCCTGTGCGTGTCTCCGTGTGCGCGTGTGTACGTGCGTGCGGGCAAAGAGATGGGAATCTAGAGGACGAAAAAGGGGAAAGTGGGAAGTTTACCATTGTTACAGGTGGCGAAATTCGATCGCTCAGACCAACTGCTGGCCTCTCAGCAAGCAAGCCAGCCAGCCCAGTGTGGGAGCAAGGAGGGGACTATTTTTGTTTTGAATCAACCCCTCCTTCCCGCCCATATAACTTCCAATATAGAGGCTAGCCTACCAGTATCGAAACGAGAAAAAGAAATGAAACGAAAATTTTAGCAGGGTCAATAACGGGAGCGAGCAAGAGAGAATAAAATAAAATAAAATAAAAAGAAAGGAATTTAAAAATAGGGCGGGTTGAAGTAAAGAAGTGAAAAAAAAAAAAAATAAAAGATTTTATTAATTTACTTACTTACAGGTTAAATAATATCGAATAATTAGCTTTTTTAAATCGCATCGATATACATTCCTCACCCACAATCTCGATCCTACCCTCTCGCTCTCGATACGTTATAACGAACGATATATCGCGTTACTTGCGGGATACTCGAAAGGCGGCGGCATCAGCAAGCAAGACAAGAAAAACACCAAAACTGCATGGATCACACGTGGAAAAGGATTAGTCCGCACCGGGCATGTAATATAAACAAGGGAGTCACAGGAAAAGCAAAGAAGGAAGCAAAATTACCACAAGCAAGGGAGAACGCCATATCAATGTCCACAGAGAGAGCCTCGCCTTAGGGCTTGTTCTGACAATCATCTTGCGATTCAACTAAACCACCTGGTGGTTTTCTAACTGTGATATACAATATTTAGGTGAATTACATGCTAAACAAGAAGGGGGGTATAACACGGGAGGGAAGGGGGAAGATATCTACATGGTTATGAATTCGAAAAGAAAGCAAAAGAATACCCAGATACTTGGTTGCATATGCAAATACTCCCGAGAAACCAAATTCAATGGTAAGCCAAATTCTAGATTTCTTTTCTTTCTTTCTTTCTTTCTTTTTTTTTCTCTCCCTTCTCAATATTTTTACTTCTCTTTTTTTCTTCTCTTTCAATATCCACCCACACCCCCAAAAAACATCTATGGTGGTGCGACAGAATAGCCCCGGCCAGGCCGCTCGGAAAAGAAATTGGCATGCAATTTCCCTCTGTCGGAAATGGGATTCTTGAGATTACGGTGTAGCAGGGTTCTTTTTTGGCACCCCAAAAAGAAAATGCATGCTAGCCCGACCCAAACTACCACCACCACCACCAACGAAAAAAAAAAAAAAAGGTGTCTCTCAAACTTAGGACAGGAAAGAAGGAAATCCCATCCAGACGCATACAATCAAGTCGGCAAGCGAACAACCAGGCGGCAATAGTAGGCACAATTGAGGTTAAACGGAAAGAAAGCAAAAACAAAAATAAAATAAATAAATAAAAAAAAAAA
>LDUD01000102.1:170956-187460 GCA_012184295.1 Dactylella cylindrospora
AAGGGCCGTTAGACTGGTTACTTGACTTTCGGAAAGTATTAATCGACCGCTTTGGGCGAGGACGCGATAGTTGCAGAGGAGTATCGCTAGAATGGTAAGGTGTAGGAAGAGTCTCGTGGAACCGGTCATTCTGAGACCAATTGGCGTTATCGAGCTTGCGGGAATGCTTCGGAAACTACGTTGTACGTGAAGAATAAAAAAGGCCAAGTCGATCCTGCGATTCCTAGTATACTGGCCGTCGAGAAGTCCATCTAAATCCTCATGTAAACCTCATGTCAAGACTCCAACAGTATTCTTTTCTCTATCGTCTATTCGTTCTTCGAAAGGAGAAAGAGAAGGTAAAAACTCCGGAAACGATGGAGAAGAGGTGGGAGGGCCCGAAAGGAGGAATAGTAATATACATTGCGACAAGAAGATTCAATGTGCCGCACGCACAATAAAGGCAGCAGGGTCAAATTACTCCAGCATCGGGCCGTGTGACCATAATACTAAGCGAAGCCAAGCGGGTATAAAACGGGGCTGAGGCAATAGAGCCTCCTTGGGGGATTCTTGACAGGAAAATATTCATTGCGACTCGCGGTTGGGATATAACCGGTGGGTCTATAGCATAATGTTATGTTTTTCTTGGGCCTTCCTTTTCAGCTTACGTTTGTCGCAGGGTTGTTCGGCTGCTAGCGAAGTTGGTTGACAAACATTGCAAATGGACGACTCTGATGCATGCAGCCGATATGAAAAGAAAACAACTTAATCATCTATCAAATAGGACTTTGTGAATGATCGGAGGTCGGGCTTGGATGGTTTGCATGCATGAGCGTGCGAGGAGCGAGTTTATTTCACGCCTCTCGTTGAATGAGGCTCATGCTAGATTTGGTTGGGTTCCTGGCCCGATTGGTCGCAACTCCTCTGAAGCTACCTAACCGACAATGTCAATCGACCAGCCGAGTCGATGCTGTTACAAAGCACTATAGTCCGAACTTCATTCTCTTATACCGAATTTTAATTTAACATTTTCATTGAGCTTAAATTCATCTACTACCAGCACATGTACGTTGTACCCAATATACCAAGGCTCGAAGGACTAGACCGCATATCTACGATACAAGTACTCACTGACACTCACAGGTCCGGCGTTTTTCATTCTCCGGGTATCAGATGCCATGCCTCGTCACACGGGCCTCCAACGCGAAGTCCTGACCCTCTACCGTAATTGCCTCCGCGCCGTATATCGAAAACCGATCGAGAGCCAGAGCCACTTCAGGACCTTTATAATGAAAGAGTTTAGACGGTATGCGACCGAGGTGGATCGTAAGGATTTCGATACGATTGAGTTTCTGCTGAGGAAAGGGAGGCGGCAGCTGGAGGTTTATGCAGATCCAAACATCAAAAGAATGACGTTGGGGAGTTAGCCTAGCCAGGTTCTAGCTGCAGAAGGGGGCTGAGGGATGATATTGACATTGATATTTTCACGGTGATGCTTGTCATCCGCATGTATTATTGATACACATACGAAATTCGTATCAGTGGGAAGGTCTACGAACAAATTTAAGGTTGTATATAGAGAGAAGGATCACGTTCACACGTCATTTGGCTTGGGTCCGCGATTCGTCCGATATCGCACCTCAGCTAAATCCAACTCAACAGCCACGCGGCGCTCCACGATACCCACAAGATAGCGAAAATTGCGATTTCCGTCATTTTGATAAAGAGTGAGGCGATCGCCGAAAAGCTTAGCTGATCAAAGTTTTTACCAATCACCTCACTGGTTCAATGGGCTTGTGGAAAATTTTCTATGCTCCGGTCATTTCAATTCTAACCGGTCTACCCAAAATTGGCAATATTCTAGAAGGATTGATGGAAGGTCGACGCCCCAACAAATGAGAGCATGTCTCGCGAAATGTGTCCCGGAATGGGATGGTGCAGGAGGTGTTCGGCTCTTGTAGTGTCCAAATGTGGCTTGTGGAAATTGATGCAATTTCATGAGCGCATCATTCGTTGGTGGCCATTCAATAGAAAAATGAAGAGCGAGAGGAAAAAGAGGAGACGATATTCTGGCTCCATCCATTATGCGCCACTTGGTCGACAAGGGGAAGGGTAAAAGTCAGGGTGATTGCAACATTGGTGGGGTAGGCTGGGCAAATGTCATAAGTTGATGAGGAAGTTTCTCGATATCTTTATCTTGATCATCAAGCCTCCATACCTTGCTTGCCCCTTGAAGAGGAAAAAGACTTTGACCAGTGGGACCAAAAACTGCGAATTATGAGAGAATCACACCCCACGTGCAGGGTCCTTTTTGGTCTCCCTTTTTTTTTTTTTTTTCTAATATTGGTATTTCTGATCAGGGAACCCTGATTTCTGCATAGCAAACACAATAGAAACGCCCGTCTTGGGCGGAGCTTGGGGAGAATTTTAAGATTGGAGTGAGGTGGTTAGGCCCCTGGCCTCCAACCAGAACATAAAATTGGAGCCGGATGGCTTGCCAATGCAGCTGCTGAAGGGCCTAGTAAGGCCAGGGGGAAGCGGGTGAAAACATCCGGGCCTTTTCGACCTTGAAAGGTTGATTCACAAGGGAAGAAAGAAAAAAAACTGGGAGCAAAACGCGTCGCGGGCTCTGTTCTAGAGATTCACATGAAAATGGATTGGGCTGTGAAATTTTTTCTTACCACCAACTGAATGATTCAAGGCTTTAAGGGTGGATGGAAAGAACATGAATGTGAAAGGGAGCTATTGTTTGTTTGTTGGCGTGATCCGAAAAGCTTAGCGGGGAAGGGTGACAACTGGGGAATCTGTCCAATCCCGCCGTGTGGGTCGATGGCTGCAGCCAGGTCCCTTTGAGTTTTGCTGAAGGCCCCTGCTGCTTCCAAGAACAAAAAGAAAAAAAATTATCCAATCTCGAGCTCTTTAGTAAAAAATTTTCTTGCTGGATATAATTTTGGCTACTCGAGATGAAGGTCCCATCCTCACTAGTCAATCTAGCAATCATTAAGGCCCCACAGTTATTGCCAATTCTCGGGGCCGGAACTTTTCCTTCCCTTGAATCCGTTCGCTCACGGAGTGTGTTGGTCGGAATTGCGTTGAGTTGTGGATGATGAGAGGTATAGCACAACTCGGTATAGGTTATTTATTATCCAAAGCAACGATACCGATGCTTCTATTTTCTAAATTTGCCATGGGAATGGGATGGGACTTTCCAAGACCTTGATGTCAGGGAAAGAGATATGGAAGGGGGTCGAGGATATGACGAGATTGAATTATATCCATCATGAAGGAAGGGCTTAGGCTTCCCCAGCGGTATAGGCACTTATGGTATTGTCAAATAATAATATAGTCGGTGTCGATGATTTCCTGTTGCGGCCACGATTAACTCGTTCAATCAACGGAAAACCCCCTTATCCGTGGCCCGTATTCCTTTTTCCCTCGCCGCCTCCTCATCTTTTCTTTTTTATGGGTTTCCTACTTGCTTGCTATCCTGAAAGTCCTTTCCATGTCTGGAGAGAACGGGGTGGCCATAGCTGCATCCTTGGATCGTTAGGTCCAGTTACCAAGAAGGGGATCATTTGCGTGTGTGCGTCGGTGGTGGCGGTTCACTCCGTACAAAAGTTAAACCCAAGCCAGCTGCATGGAGGGGATGGGTAGGGTCGGCTGTCATGGAGTGCATTCGTCAGTCAAATGGATTCGATAGTGCTAGCCAGTGCAGTGCTGCAGCAGGAGAAATCTTTTACAACGCCGACACCAAAATATATCCTTCTCAATTTTTTTTTTTTTTTTTTTTTTTTCTTTAAATTTCTTCTTTTCTTTCTCACAACTTGCTCGCATTCACCCGCTCGTTCAGCGTTTTCCCACCAGCGTTTATCCCGTCGTTACCCTTTCTCCCACCCCGCTCTTTGCTTTCGGTCGTCACCACGCTCGTTGTATATCCTCCTACATTCGTTATTAAGCGGTGTCTGTTGAACCGTACCTACCCCACTCGGCCTCTCGTTTCGAGGGTTAGACGCCCGTGTTTTATATTCGTTTTCGTTGTCGCATTATTGTCATTTGACAGTCGAATGGTGGAAGCAACCGAATCTATGCATATCTGACGACTTTTTTTTCCTTTCTCTCCTTTCTTTCTTGCATTCGACAAAAAGAAAGTGTATTGAATCAATCATTGTTTCCGCGTTTCTTTTTATAGACGACAGCTGCTTCAGACTATTCCTTTCAGATACATCTCGGCGCAGATACACGACAGGGCTGAAGAAAGTAAAATAAAATTACTACGGAAGTCTTAGCAGCCATACCATTTGCTTTTTTGACTTTCTTTATTTTTCTTTTACTGCTTTGGAGGGCGGATTAGGCTTTTTTTGTTTAGAGTGAAAGCGGTACCGCTCCTGAATATCAGCAAGAGGGCCAGTCTGATGTAGTGAAGTCTGACGACGTGTGCCTGTCTATCCATCGATCGCATCTCGTGCTTTCCTCTTATCCTTCTGCGCCTCCTCTCACTCTCCCCTCCTCTTTGTCCTTCCTCTCCTCGTTTGTTCGACCTCCGAAGATCTACACGATAATCGTCGGTCCCAACGTCGACCCAACTCACCGACAACACATACCCGCTTTCGGCCCCAATTCTCCAGCGAACGATATATATCGATAAATATCGCCGTCCCGGTGATCGCTTCTGTAAGTTTCTAGAACCGCTCTATTTTCTTTGATTTTGATAGCTTGCACCTTTGAAGCATTGTTTTGCACAATTATATATGCTTATTTCCTAAGTTTTTTGTTATTTTAATTTATTTATTTCCCTTTATGGCTCTGGCAATAAACTTTTTAGGACAACGAACCCCCTGGTCGGATTTCGGGGCTCGAGTGTTACCAACCCAACCTCTTTCCGAGCAGAACCATGCCGTCCCCAGTCCAACCAATTCCCTTTTCATCCAGATTGATTGGCCCTTGGGGCAGAGCAATCTCGCAATTCGGTGGCTGCTTGCCGGCAACAGGTAACTTCCGATCTCGATGTGATCTGTTGCCAGTTTCCCCCCAACTGCTTGCACCGTGAATACCTTCTTTTTCGTATCATCTTGGAACTGCGTTTTTCCTACTCCCGTGCCACAAAGATGATAGAGTCAATGGTTGAAACCAGCCAGCTGATACTCCTCTCGATGATTGAAACCTTTTGAACTTCATCTACACCTCATGATATTTGTTTTTGGCTTTGTCAATCGTTTCTACCCGATCCACAAGAAAATCCACATCTGGTTCTCCAGATCTGGCACTAGCTCAGTAAGAAGCTTGGTTGCAGTCTGGGCACCAATAGCGTGATGCGACTTGTTGACCTTTTAGCACCCTCGCCAAAGCTCTTCTTTCCTCCTGTTTCTTCTCACTGCACTCAAGGAGATTAACTGTGGCTTATATCCGTCTTGACCATTTTTGTCATTGAGCATCCCGCTTCACTCGTTCAGCTCTTCTCGTCGCTAGCAAGAGGGTTAGTGTTTTTTTTCTTTAATATTTTGGGATTCCCTTCTTACCAAGTCTTTCTTTTTCCCTCCTTTCCCCTCTGTTTTGCATCTCAGCACTGCAGTCAGCCATCAGCTAGGTCGGTCGCAGCACCGTTTGAACTGTGGCCTGTGCAGAAGGGGAGGTTTGTCTTTCTTGGACTGTTTCTCGTTCTTTCTCGTTCCATCCAACCTATCCGCCTTCTGTGTCGCTTTCGAGCCGATTCGTTCGTTCGACTTGCTGTTCTGCAAGTATTGGCGTAAGGACCCCCCGTTTTCTTTTTTTCAATATATCCTTTACTTCGGCTTCAACTGGTCAAGCCTTTGCCAGCATTAACAAAGCAGTCCCTTTCGATTGTAATAATAATAATATTTTTGGAGTGCATATTTTCGAAGGGGGGAGCGGTAACGGTGGTGCCTTTGTTGCCAAAAGTAACGAGACAACCTCCTGTCATTGCTGTCCATTCCTAGCCCAGCACACCACACCCATCCCATACCATCCATCCATCCATCCATCCATACACACACACATACCAATTTTCTTCTTTCACTTGGCTTCAACCTTCCCCCCAAACGGAAAACCAAAAAAGCAACCGACGTTCCTGAGACCTTCCAAACGCCCCTAACTATAGAACAGACACACACACAATAATATGTTAACAATCATACACGTCTCTCTCCGTGCATGAACTTGTATAGTAAAATACTCTCCACCCAGCCACTGCACTTCTCATCTCATCCTTTGTCACTTCTCACCCTCGCCCGCTTTTTATTTTTTTTATTTTCTACTTTCTTTCTTTCATTCCGTTGAACTTTTTCCTCCGTTCACGGCTTCACTTTAACTTTTTTTCTGTTTATGCAATTTCGGAATCATTCGGAGTTGTCCTAGAGGAACTTGCACTAATGATGGTCTAAGATCTTTTCAGGAGGTGTATCGTGCATTTTTTTTTTTTGCTGGTACCCTAATTGACCGTTTTTTCCCCTTCTACGTTCCAATTGCCAGTATAATTTTTTTTTCCCGTCTCGGTCGTTTCTCAGCTGGATTGTCATCCCTTCGTCAGCAGCATTACCAGAATAATCCTTTTTTTTTTTTTTTGACGTTAACGATTGTCTCCAACATACGCACTTCTAGCATCTTTCGCAGCAGCCAGTGATTTTCTTCCATTTTCTCACGCCTCGCACAAGCTCGCTCGTTGGACCCCGAATACCATTCTTCGACCGTTTGTTCGTTTTGCCTCCCCCCTGTTCGCGACATTTTGGCACTCTAAATTCGATGTTACATTCGTTCTGAACACGGGACCCTTTACCTACCTACAATCACCCAACTCTCTCAACGCCCTGACTGCGTGCCAAACTTGATTTTTTGGACGCTCATAATACGACATCGGGTACGATTAGACGAGTTCTTGAGAAAGAATTCTCATAGCTAGCATCCTCGAATCGCGACGTACATTCCTCCCATTTTATATATACTCAACAAAAAAAAAAAAAACAATTTCCCTTGTCAGGGGTAGTCCGATCCAACCTCCCATATGCCTATCAAACTTCCTCGATTCCGTCGCAAGTCCGTTGGTAACTCTCTAGACGCTACCTACCAAGCCGCTGAACCGGAGTCTCCCGGTGGTCCTAGAGGTGGTGGTAATAATCAATTTAGTTTTGACGAAATTGAAAGACCAGCACCTCAGAACCGAACGAACTTCCCTCAGTATCCCCAGCCGCAGTACCAGCCGCAGTATCAGCCTCAGGCTTACTCGACTCATCTAAAGTACGGGGACTCCACTGGTTCGTCATCAGCGAGCAGGAGCAATAGTAATAGTGGGGGGAGTACCGGGACGGGTTATTATGCTTCGGATAGGCAATCGTCGAGCTCTACGTTACCGTCGTCTGCCGAAATACCAAGGACGCCCCCATCTACTGAGGATCACTACCGTCCGGGCCTTGTTGATAGCATGAGTTTGAAGGATTCGATGGCATACGGTGCGAATGGACCTGTAGCAAGGGGAGGATGGCAAAATAGTAGGGTTGGGCCGACAAAAGCACCCCAGCTGGGTGGCCTTAAAGGATTAAGTGATGCTCCAAAGCTGGAGACCAGCCTTGATTCAGAGCCTTTATTTGGGGAGGATATGTTTAAGTTTACTTCTGATGGAAAACGAATGTCTTCGATTGGATTGCTAGACACGGTTGGGCCCAAGGTTGCCACAAGTCTTTTCATACCCAACGTAGGAGCCTTATTTTTCGCCCATTTTTAAGAAGCAATGCATGACGACTAACGTGGAGGCAACAGCAGAGTAAAGAGACACCGATTCAGCCCGTGCCGCCAGTGCCGCCCCCGAAATCCGTCAACTCTAATACCACTCACTCTAGAAGACTACTCGACTCAAGAATACATGGCGACGATGATGATATATACCCTTCTGCTACTAGTTCCCAGTATCAAGGGGCACCATCATTACCGAGCCCAAGTGCGGGAAATAGCAGACCTTCCCCGTCAGCAAAGGATGGAATGTACCCCTGGGAAGCCCGGCAGGATACTGAAGAAACTTCTTTGATTTCTGGACAGAAATCTCCTTCTCCTGCACCTCCTTTACCACCTCCAAAGCAAGAAAACTATAAACCCCGGCATAATCGTACTCTAACGCCAGCTGCCTCTCCGCCGGCCAAGGTTGAGTCGACGGAAGCCTCTCTGGCTACACCACCTCAAACTGGCAGAGCCCCGAGACCCCAATCCGGCACCGACTCTGCCTTGAAGAGATCCAGTGGGATGGTCAAGAGGCCAACGACAAAAGGTTCAACCGGGAGCCAGGAGGATACAGTGTCTTCTCCGGCATCAACTGTCAGGCGGAAGGAAGTTCCTACATCGAGGGGTCGCCAATCGCCTGTCAAGGACGAATCTCCCTCAGTATCGTTACCACCACCCGCTGCTGCTCCACCCCCAATACCCACCACCACCATTACCCTCTCATCCCCACCCAGGCTTCCACGTGTCCAAACTACCCCTGCTCCCCTTTCACAAGATACCCTTTTCGGTGACAGCGAATCTCAGAAATCTACTCCCAAGTCTAGACCGTTTCAACTCGCAAGGGCGGAGACCGACGATTTTCTCGTATCTTCTTTGGCCCGGGACGCGGCAATTGCATCCTCATTTGAGGCTGGTGAGAGTAAACGCCAAAACCAACCGAGAAAGGTTTTCACAAAGGCACAATTCGAGAGGTATAAAGCTCAGCAGGAAGAGGAACGCCAGTATCAGGCGAGGAACGGCAGGCCAGAGGAAAGTGATTCGGATAACGATCTTTCGGACGACGACGACCAGGACGAAATTGAGCGACGCAAGGTACAAGCTAAGCAGAGAGCGAAGCAGGACGCTCATTTGTCCGTGTATAGACAGCAAATGATGAAGATCACAGGCTCTCATGGTACCGACACGACGAACCTGGGAATGACTAACCGAGCTGCCTCTAACAGCACTCCGATGCTGTCTGTAACACATACTATGCCTCATCTGAGCATTTCCTCGCCTAGTTCTGCTGGAGATAAGTCTGATGGGGAAGATGAAGAAGTTCCACTGGGTATTTTGATGGCTCATGGGTTTCCGAGCAAGCAATCCGGAAGACCGCCAACCAGACTCTCAAATTCCAATTCCTCTCCGAACCTTCGCTCAGTTTCCGGAACCACTCAATTCGATGATAATGCTTCCACGACCGGAAAACTGCCGCCGTTTGCTCGAGGCTTACCCGCGGATCCGTATTTCGGTGCCGGCCTTGTAAACCAATCGAATAGAGTCTCAATGGCTCCTTCGTCAATCTATGGTGGTGGTGGTCAACGCGAGTCTCAGTTTATCCCTCAACAACGCCCTGTACCTCAGCAGCGTTATCCAACCGGTCTCATTGGCAACATTGTTCGCGATGAAGAGCAACGAGCTGCTCGTAGAAATGGTCCCCAACATGTCCCTGCCTACACCGAGGCCCAACCGCCTTCTGCTACTGAAGCTGTGCAACTCCAAATGGCGAGTCAAATGACGCAAATGATGCAGATCCAGATGCAGTGGATGCAACAAATGTCCCAGATGAACAACCAGCAGCAGCAGCAGATGATGGGGATGATGCCGCCAGGAATGATGCCAGGAATGAATCCCATGATGAACCGCAACAGTTTGATGCCGAACATGAATATGATGATGCCCGGGCAAAGAGCAATGAGCATGGTGGACACGGGTTCTGTACCACACTTCCAGCCGGGGCCCGGAATGATGGGACAGCAACCTGGCGTTGGGTTAAGCCCCGGATATGCCGGATCAGTTTACGGCCATAATAGGTCGAGCACGATGCCCACTTTCATGCAACCAGGCTACACTCCATCCATTGCGCCGAGTGAAAGAAGCAACATTGGACAGCCATCAAGATATCGACCTGTGACATACCAGGGAGGATCTGGAAATAGCAGTGCTGGCGGTGGTGGCAGGACTGGTACCATGACTTCCGGGGTGCCTCCAAACCTAAAGTCTCCGCTAGCGAAGAGGGAAGATAGTGACGACGAAGATGGCTGGGCGGAAATGGACAAGAAGAAGAAGGAGAAGAAGGAGACATGGAGAAAGAAGCGAGAGACCGGACTTCGCGGCGTTCTGAAAATTGGCGGCAGCGGATCCGACAAGAAGAAAGACGACTCCCTCAGTGCATCCCTCGGGTCTTACTTATGAGGAGAAAGCGATACCAAACGACTCTTCCCCGGGAATATCCTTTTCTTTTTGATTGTACGACTTTACTGGCATTAATATTTTTACGTACACATGCTGTCATCGGCCTTTTCAGCTCATTTTATGTACATTTTGCATATTCACTTCGATATTAAATCGCCACTTCATTTTTCCTTTTTTCCAGCACTTTTTTTCGAGCGACACATAAAAGAACTTGCATCATAACACCTCAGGCCAAAAAAGTTCAACATTTTCTTCTTCAATCATCAACGGCATTACTTTTGGAAACCCGGAAGATATCTTTAATGAGGAGGACCAATTGCTCGAGGGGGAGCGAAACAAAAAAAAAAAAAAAAATACCTGGTCTATAAAAACTTGATGGGCTTATTTTGTAATTTGGTAGCTTTCTCTAATCTCCCTTTTCTTTTTCTTTTTTCTTCTCTGGACTTTTTTTTCTCATGTAAATGTATGGGTGTCATGTTTTTCCTTGTGTTCTCTGTCAAAGTGCTTCCGTTTCCTTTTAAGTCCAATCATAACGCATAGCTTGCCATCAGTATTTAAAATCCAAAAACTTGAGAATTCGATTCAATATCATCATTGCTACATCACCGCCGGTGCATTGTATATTTTTTTGCCAATTTAGCATTTTGAAGTTGAGTTTTTATGAATGATGGTGCATTATTGCAGCATTTACTTGGTCCTCAGCGTTTAAAGTTCTTTTTTCCTTTATACTATGGTTCAGCAAGCGGCAATAGCAATGCATTAATGCTTCCCTATCTTTCTTTCTTTCTTTTTTTTTTCTCCCTTACAGCATTTATATTTACTTTTCATTTTAATGATATTATTAATTCCTATGATTCCTTTGAATAAATATTACTTTCCTCTCAAATGGGACTTAGTTATCGGGTGATATGCCGGGTGGTGAAACGTGAATGGAGATATATGCATAGGCATCCTTTGAGATTATGTGAGATGGCTAAAAGGGTAGAAAAGTGGAGTATTAGAGAAGAGGGGCGGCAATAACAGGCGGGATAGATGAAAGAGCTGGCACTGAGAGCCCTTTTACGAATAGTTTTTTATACGTAACTCTAAATTGTCTTCTTCCAAGAGTTTTGTATACACAACGTGTAGCCAACTTTTTTTTTTTTTTTTTTTTTGTCTTTGTCTTTTTGTAAAGTTCAAATGCAAACCGCGAGGTGGTTTGTGTAACGTGGGACGAGATGTTGGCTGCGTGAATAGCGATCCGGTTGCACGAAATTCAGAAGAGGGGTCGCCCCCCAAAAATATTGTATATGTATGTAACTGCCGATGTCCAAAAATTAGACTTTCTTCTAATTTTATACTTTCGAATACTCAGGCTAGTTAGCAAAAAAAAAAGCTGAATCCGCTTTGGTTAAACGTTTCACCAAAAAAAGACCACGGGGAAAAGTTTTTTGTTGGGTGCAGCTATAGCGGATTTTTGCTAGTGAAGGATCTCATTCCAATTACGTATATTGCATGGGACACCGTTTAGTGAAAATATTTCAGTCACGTGGTAAAAATCGGATTAGATTATCTTTATACAATATAGATCTAGTAGAGCTTTTCTAGATGGGTTTTGCATGGAGTATACGCTTGTTAAAGAAGTTCGTCGAAGATGTGTATATGAAGTTGGCAAGGCTGGGTGGAGTTGAATTTGGATCCTTCATACTTTTATGGTTAATTTTTTTCGTCTAGGCCGTAGTATCTTCTATGATTTTCTAGTAATACGATATAAGAACTTGGGAAAAGATATCTCAATAGTGTTCAACTCTTTCTGGCCGGCCGCCATTGAGATCTGTTTTTTAATTACCTCCATATACAAAATATCATTAAATTTTTCTGTCACCAATCGAGCGGAGCTGATATTAGCAAAAAGTTAATTCCTCGTTCACATAAAGAGATACAATCAGAATACCAAACTTATAGACCCATTGAACCTCCGGGACATCCATTGCCTTGGATTTGCGAATCCTTAGCTATCAGGCATGGGTGAGTATTTGGTAAAAACGGCTGGAAGCCGCCTTGTGGACGCCAACGAGCTTCTCGAGCAGATACTTACCCACTTACCTCCTATTAAGCTTCTAACCACCGCGCGGAGGGTATGTCGCCAGTGGAAGGAGCTTATCGAGACATCCGTTATGCTACGGTGGTACACATGGACCTACGATAAAGAAGGCATCCCACCATCGATACAAAGACAGCTGAAGGAAGAACGGAAAGGCCAGATTAGGCCGTCTCCGGAAGAAGTTCTAGGCTTTGAGTTTCCGCAATTCATCATACCCGTTTTGGAAAAGTTCCGAAACATCGTGATTGACGAGAAGAGACCCAAGGAGCTGCAGACGCAGGAGTCCCTGGAGGCGGAGGTTGAAGAGTTCTTAAAGTACGTCCCGAACGTTCAGCTCTACAAACCTAGACCGATAGATCAGGTGTATGTAAAGATGGAGATGAAGAGCTGGTGGTATCTGGACAGGATTACTACAAACGATGAAGACGGTGCTAATAGGGCCAAAGTTGACCTGCCTTTGGACGAACTTACACTCCCGGTATTACTTCGAACCATCTACCGTCGCGCCATATCCTCCGACGGTATGGGCATCGCAGCAGCACTCTGGGTACCGGCTCACGGGAGAATTCCAACTTCTCCGTTGTCCGGCATACACGAGCTCTGCATCATCATTGATCAAATTGGAAGAGATATATCCAAGGGTAACTTTATGACGCAGATAAAATTCGGCGTTCAAGATTCCCTCTCCCAGTCCGCGGGGTATAACGGCAGGACCGTGGAGCTCGAACCGTACGATTATTGGGGGTATCAGATGACCACGGCGAATCAGTGGGATATGGGGTTTACTTACCCGAACCCTTTGGCTCCGCTGGAGACTTTGATGCCGTTCGATTACGGCTGCTTTGATGCTGGAGGGGATTTTGAGCATTGGTTAAATCCGGATTTTGGAAATCCTGGGGGGCATGAGCTGACGGAGGGTGATGAGTGGGGGGTTGATGGGTTTGGATTTCCCGACTACATTAGGACTCTCCAATCTGAGCAAGCTGACGTCGACGATGCAGATGAACAGTAGTTTGAATGGACTTTGCATTGCAAGGTTTTAGGGAGGAGGTAGAATTCGTACACTGAAGATAATACTTGTGGAGATGTTATTGGCTAGAGCCGAGCTGTATGTATGTATCTCTCATTTGTCTGCCTGGAGCTGGAAATTTTTCTGAGTCATAGTTTCATGTATGTCATTAAAGTTTGTCTGCTTGATTATAGAGAGAATCTCAACGTTCTAGACCTTCTGTGAGATGTGGGTATATGCAAGCCATGCAAATGGTATGCTATAGTATTGACGAATTCCGTCCTAACCTTCTATTCTTCTTGAAGTTTCTGGAGGCATTGCCAAGTCCTGGAAAGGCTCGTCTTGATAGTTCATTGGCATATTGCTGAAAACGTGGGTAGGCGACGGCGGCCAGTGAGCGATCCGTGTTAGAGCCATCTTACCTCTCTTATCTCGTGCGAAGGAACGCCATCCAAACTCTCTTCCGTCATGATCGCGATGCGTGCTTTGTTGCACTTTTGGGGGACAATGCGTTGCATTCCACGGCGTTCCCAATCGAACGAAGAAGTGGTCACGCCAGGTCTGAGCGCGTTCTAGAACCTCCTCCGCCAGCCGAAAAGAATATTCGGCGGTAGATTCGGGTGAGGAGGTGGCCAGCCAGCTTCAAAGATAGAAAAAACAAAAAAAAAAAAAAAAAGTTGTCAGCCGATTTCCCACGGAATCCAATTGTTAGAGCAATGGAGCCTGGGTGCCTCTCGTGCTCTAGACTTTGGAAGGATAACCATACATGAACCAAGCCCACATGGGTATGGGTAGGACGGGAAGGGCGGGAATTAAACTGGAAGTCGGCACCACCCTAATTTAGACCAAACCTTCCAAGCAACGACGATAAACAGAAAAATCTCAGATCCTCGAGCTGGCCATCTTTTTTTTCTAACCCCTGCTGCTATCACATGACCATGATGACATGCGCCCCTTGCGTCTGTTGGCGTTTGAGATATCGTGGACTCTTTCTCGCTCGCTTGCTGTACGTCTTGTTTCGGATTTGGGTCAGGAGACCGAAATGGTAACTCTAGGAGGACGAATTTTTTCCGGGACCTTTTTTTTTTTTTTTTTCTTACTTTCTGTACATCCTGCTGTTGCAATCAATGAGATTTCAACACGCCAAGTTTAGCTTTAGGCGATACGAAGAATGTTTAAAGCTTTGACCTTTTTGAAGTATGCAAAGCGTTATGCAGAGGTATATGCAAGAGCTTTTATTGCAGATTTTTGGGCTCCTTTTTTTGTCACGTTCTGCAGCATGACCTTGAGAAGGAGCTTGTGACCACAGTTCAGACTGGGGTTTTGCAATCGAGAAAAGGAAGGCTACGACAGAATTATTAAGCGTGTCTAATTGAGATCCTACTAGTGGTGGAAAAAGGATATATGGAGAGTAAATTAGGATTGACTATGCATATGTATGGAAGACTAATTGGACATGACTGTAAAGAATAAACCGTAAAGGACTAGAGCTATGGAAAAAGCCCAGACCTAGATTAGAGTTTCT
The DNA here is from genome assembly GCA_012184295.1 of Dactylella cylindrospora. Classification (NCBI taxonomy): domain Eukaryota; kingdom Fungi; phylum Ascomycota; class Orbiliomycetes; order Orbiliales; family Orbiliaceae; genus Dactylella; species Dactylella cylindrospora. Next base: position 185,729 of record LDUD01000102.1, read on the forward strand.
CTTCTCATATCTGGTCCCGTGCCACCGCCCCCTTGTACATGAACGCCTCTTATCTGCATGAAATCTTCCTATCTGTGGCCTATATTTGACGTAAGATAGGACCGTTGAGAGTCAGGCGATGCGATAGATCCTTTATCTCTCAAGCTCTCCATTCAGCTTGGAGTTCGGACAGTAACCGAGCGCATTGACCGCAGATCTGCACTCCATTGCTTAGATGCGTCCGGCTTGGGCTTGGGATCAGGCTTGGTATCAGATCCGTTCTGGGTATCGGGTTCGTTGGTGGAGAAAGAGATACCCAATTCTTTGATCGATATCAATGGGGAGTATGACACTTGTTAGAGAAGAAAAATGTCTAAAAAGCGTGCTGAAAAGGGAGGAAAGACTGGTGGTGTTTACATACCGAAATACAACATGATTGTTACTTTTTCAGTACGAGAGATTCTGGTTTTGAGTAGATTTGGTTAGAATGTAAGAGTTAAATATCGAAGAGACCAGAGTACTGATCTCTAGAGGCTGGTCGGTTAGATATATTGGTTGAGTAGGTGTTAGGATTTAGAGATAATTTAGCCAAAGCAAAGTATGAGATACTCGAGTTGTAGAGGGAAGTGTTCTTGCAAATTTGTTAAACTGATTTCTTTCAAGAGGTTTGTGAGTAGAGTAGGATTAAGCTGGAGAGAGCTGTAAAGGCCGGCAATTTTTCGAAGGAACGGTCACCATGGTCGTGGAAATAAGGGCCGTATTTATACACATATCGGGCGTACTTTGTAAAGGGCTGCCTGTAGCCTTCCTGTGTAGATAGAACGTCCTTCGGAGTCTCCGTACCCGTTATGCAATTCACAGCCACCGCTATATCACCCGGATGATATTCGTTCGCGTTCTCCTGGAGCTCATGAGCTGACCGGTATATCTGAGCAGACGCTAAAGTATTTCGTACATTGGACTGCATTCGCGATTGGTGCACCGTGGCCGTATTTATAAAGCTATAGGCTCGATAAAATGTTGCATTTTGTATGTTGCAACGAAGCAACAGCGCGGTGGGGATTGAAGTGTATTTTAGCTGACAATCTTTGGTAAGGAGGTCGACTTTTAAGTACCGTCGCGTACTTTTAGCTCGACAGGCTGTATTCGGGATGGGTTTGCGTTCGTGCATGGCCCCCCCATAGTGTCTACATTGAAAATGCAGCTTGTTTGTGGAAAAAACCGGAGGAAATGTTGTTCTCGTTTAGAGAAGGAATATTTCATGCATCTTAGCACGTGCGTACCTGTTTAGCTCGGCCTAGACAACTACGTTATGTACGAACAGCCGGCATCATCTGGCTGGTTGGCTGACCTATCAAAAAAAATCATGACCCTTGCGGACTTCGTTTTTGCTGTTCAATTGAGAAACTAGCTAAGCTGAGCATGATCTTCGAGGCAAAGAATAGGATTCAAGGTGCATGGAGAAGAATTTAAGGTCCGGAGGACGTGGAGGAAGAAGTACCAGTTAATGTACTTGCTTGCTGGGCTATTTACTGAGCTACTTATTGTAAAGTCGCTATTTACGGACGCGTGGATGCCGTCGAGATACCGTGTATTAGTGGGTGCGGGTGGACGGAGCGGTGACCATCCCAGGTGTAGCGTTGTACGAGCCGTCCGTGTGAATACGTTACACACGCTTGACGATGAATGTTACGCTAGCTTTCGGGTAAAGCCTTTTCAAACCGAGCGCACACTATTTTTTTTTTTTTTTTTT